>APFE031746687.1:9087-60318 GCA_000404065.3 Pinus taeda | reverse complement strand
ACTTGATTTTATTGATTTTATTGTAATGCGAAAACAATTTTATATTTTAATACTTCATTATGAAAATTTTCCAAATTGGTGAAAATGTATTTTACTCATAAATTTTAGGCGTATATTTTTGGATCGATTGAGAAAGAATCACCCCCACTATTATGTGTCTCCACTACATGATGAAGGAAAGTTGGATTGGAACCCCTCCTTTATTTTTTCAAGTTTCTAATCCTTGATTCACCTCTTTTTAGACTTCGTGAGACTCTAAAAATTTATTTGATCTTCACTCGTAAATTTTGAAGCCATTCTTTTTGGTCATTCAATATCTTTAAAACTTTGGAAATTTGAACGGTAATTTTAAGTCTTTCTTTACGGTCAAAAGATAAATTTAATCTAAATATGATTCAAAAATAACTAAATATTCTTTATCATCTTCACTAAAACTAACCCCACCAATATTATATTCATTTTAAAAACATTTCATTTTAAGTGTATATTTGAATAAGCTTAATAATTTAAATTATGCACTTCCTCCTTTAAGGTTACATGGCCAAAATTTAAAGGAGGCTAGAGAATTAGTTTTCAAAATCGTTGTCTTTTATTTATAAATTTATTGCCTGACTAAGTCTTTTGAATGCATCCCTGAATGCATCCCCATTTGAGTCAACCGGAAAGCATTGACCAAAAAAACAGATTATTAAACAAGGAGATTGAGCTACGAAGTCAGTAAGCCTGTTTCCTAAAGTCAAGTAACAAAAGTCAGAGTGAACGATTTTATAATGACTATTCAAAATTTTGTTTGAGAGTCAAAAGTCTGAGATGGCTCCTGTGGAAAAGTTTTGCTGCCTGGAAAATTATTCAAAGCACGCACCCTTCGTTTCCGGCATTGAATTTCGGCCGTAATTAATTAACCGGTTTCCTCAAGGGGTTTGGGGTTGTTTGAATTTATCTTTCAACGTCAAAAAAATTTGATACACTGAGAATGAAACGGAACCTCGGGTTCGAGTGAGATGGCCGGAAAACAATTTGTTAAACTCATTTTAGCAAACGCCGCTTTATAAGACCAGCCCATTCCATGAATTCGTCAAACAAATCCCCAAAGTCACCCCACGTTTCCTCTCTTCTTTACCACCCACTCTCGGCCTAGGTACTTACTCTATCTCTCTCTATATATATATATATGAATGTAAGGGAGTTACAATCATATTCTTATTCTTCTGAATACTGAGACTGGTATATACCCTTTACTTATTTTGTTGCTGTGAACAGGAGAATTCTAGTGGTTGGAGCGCCATGGATACAAGAATAGCAGCACGACTGGTCATATTGATTACCATATTTATGGTGGTCACGATGGTTAGTGAAAGTTCTGGTGGCAGGCCACTTAAATTGAAATTGATATCAGATCAAGTGGAAAATAATAATAATAATAATTTTATTAAGGTGAATAAAGGTTTGTTCGTATCATTGAGGGGTACCGTAACTCCGTCAGGGCCTTCTAATTGTCAAAACTATAGGTCTCCGAGCAAGGGAGGTTCGTGTTAACAGGAACAGGTCGGTCCTCTGGAACCACAAAAGCTGTTGATACTTTTCATCAGTCCGTGAGCAACCCATACACATATAACCAGAAGAGAACGAGCGAGGAAAGGTGAATCGGCGATGAAAATATTTTGGTGCAGCTGCACGATGAGGAGGCGGCAGACAGTAATTATCTGTGTCAATTCTGTACAGCTGCTGAGAATTTGTTCAACTATTCTTTATTTATTGATGCCATCCTATATGTGGCTCTAAACATTTGATTTTTCTATGACAAGGATGTTTAAGCCTTATATTGGCTCTGCTGTACCTTGAGATCAATCAAGGTTTCACGATGAGTAGGTGGCAGAGAGTAATTATCTGTGTCAATTCTGTACAGCTGCTGAGAGTTTGTTCAACTATTCTTTATTTATTTATTGATGTCATCCTATATGTGGCTCTAAACATTTGATTTTTCTATGATAAGGATGTTTAAGCCTTATATTGGCTCTGCTGCACCTTGAGATCAATCAAGGTTTCACGATGAGTAGGTGGCAGAGAGTAATTATCTGTGTCAATTCTGTACAGCTGCTGAGAGTTTGTTAAACTATTCTTTATTTATTTATTGATGCCATCCTCTTTTTGGCTCTAAACATGTGATTTTTCTATACTAAGGAGATTTAAGCCTATATTGCCTCTGGCGTACCTTGAGATCAATCAACATATCATAACATAATTTCTTTCATAGAATGATCTCTAATCCCACGTAAATTCGGAATGTTATCGTAATGTTTGGAATGCAATCGTAAATTCGGAAGAGGTAATCCCACTATCATAAATTCAAATGGGATAACATGGATTGTAGTGATGCATTTTGATATTGTAGGAAAGATCAAACCTTTTGTGTTGATAGGGAGAAGGAATCGCAAGGAATGCACCGTTGAAACTCAAGCTCTGACTTAAAACTCAAGATTAAAATAATCCTTTGAAACTTTTGAAGGACTTGATTTTTTGTAGTGCCCTTGATAAAAAATGGTTTTTAAAATTTAAAAATGCTTAAAACAATCCTTTGAAACTTTTAAAGGACCTAATTTTTGTCAAACATATCGTAGATTAAGAATGGTTGTGAAAAATTAAAAATCATTAAAAGAATGGTCGTGAAGAAAACCCTAAAAGAAAAATTATATTTCCTTTAATATTTTCTGGAATTTGTTCTATATCCAAGTTTAAAAGATATATTATTTTTTTGGAAAGCTTTGAATGGTATAATATTTTTGCAAGTGCAGGTTTTCACAATTATTAATATAATGCGAGATGTTATTTTAAGAAATTGTATTTTATATTGAAAATTGGATGGGCAATCCACTCATCCTTAAGGGGAGAAGAAGATGCAAAAATATGAGGAAAAATGAAAGCCACAAATGGTTTTAAAAGAGATTAATTGAAAAAAAAGGGGAGGGAAATTAATTATTTATTAAAAAATTTAATTTGAAAAAATTATAATACCATTAAATATTTTAAAAATTATATTACAATAATAAGACATTTAATTATTAAAAATTGTTATAAATTAAAAACAAATATTGATGTTAAAATTGGTTCAAAGATTTAATTATTTAAAATATATAATAAAAAAATATTATTTAAAATTGAAAAATAAAAGAAAATATCAAAATTGGAAAAAAAAAAATATTTAGAAAATAGAATAAATTTAAGGAAAGAATTAGCATAATTAAAAAGGGAAAGTTATTATTCAGAGATTCAAACTTAAAAATGTATTTAAAGATCATAAAAATATTAAAAAATGGAAATTCCTATTAAAAACCATATAATTGAAGAAACTTATGATAAAAAAATACTAGTTATATAATATGCCCAGAAACAGAGGAATATGCCAGAACCACCTATGCACGCATCTGTGTGGAAATGGATTTCAGCACCGGATTCCCAGCTGAAATAAACCTAACAAATAAAGACTATGTGTGGAACCAGAAGCTTGATTATGAAAGTGTCCTTTTCAGATGTCGATCGTGCTTTGAGACGGGGCATCTAGCCAAAAATTGCCCAAAAGCCTCTGAGAAAAATTTTGCTAGAAAAAACCACCACAGATCTACATGGTGGGAAGGAGCACAAAAAGAACACTACAATGTCATCAAAGAAGAATATTCTAGAGAAAACTCTGAGCCACAAGAAATCAAGGAAGAAGGAAACAACTCTCAAAGCAAGCAAGGAGAAAGTCCGCCCCAACAAATCAACAGTTATGAGGATCTGAATACAGCAGAAAATAAATCTTCATTTAACTGCAAAGCAGATCTCCTAAACCAAACTTCTCCGACTATAGATCGCGAAGCTAAGACACCAATGTCCTAAGAACCAGAACGAGAACCAGAAGAGATGAAGGAGATGCAAGACAAAGGAAGTTGGAAGACCGTAGAGAAAAGAAAGAAAGCTACAACAACAATCTCGCCAAGAAAGACGAGGAGCCAGACAAGTAAAAATTAAGAAAATTGTAGGTCCGATAGACCAATTTGGTCTCAGTGGACGTTAACCTCATCATCATCATCTCATTCATAAAAAGAAATAGATAAATAAAAAAATAAAAGAGATAAAGTATCATACTTTCTCAATAATAGTATTTTTTTTGGGCTTTTCCCCTCTTATTTATTTTGTTTTTCCATTTTAATTATTTTATATATACAATTAATTTATATTTATCATCCTTAATTTTTTTTTATCTATCCAAAAGTCTCAATTTTTTAACCCTTTTATAGTTCTTTAACTAAAATTTTCCTTTCCATCTCTCAATATAGTATTCCCTTTTGATTATTCCAATGCTTTGAGTCAAATTTATGTGGTTTTAACATCATTTTATTTATCTTTGATATCCTATTTTATTTTCAATTCTGAAATTTTGTTTTAGGTATCACACTAGTTTTTAACCATTAGTTTTTATCAATTCTAATTTTTTTCTAATCAATTCTAATTTAACGTTTTTCACTCGTATCAATTTTTAATAGTTATTTTTCATTAAGTCTAATGTTAATATTTCTATCAACGCTAATAATATATTAATTGTGGAGTTAACCAAGCTAAACACCAAATTGGTGTATGAGACAACCATATTTGTGGGACAAGAAACTTTCTCTATATAAATATTCTTACAAAGAGGTGTATGCTCTTAATCATTAGGCTCACTCAAGTTGATAAATATTTTATCAAAAGAAAATTCAAAATTTAAAGTTCAATACAACGGATAGCTTAACATGCTTCATGGTTTGAGGTTCAAGATAGTTGATGATTTAACATGCCATTTCTCAAAATTAAATTTAGATTAAAAAACAACACACCCCTCAAATATATTATATATATATAGTATATATATATATATATATATATATATATATATATATATATATAATATATATATATATATATAAATTTTATATAAATATAAAATTAGACAAAACTTTTATAAGTAAAATAACAATCTCTTTACCCCGATGGGATGCTATCTCAAGGCAAGAGCAGTAGTTGGCCACATCACCACCTCCCACAACATTATATAGGAGGGCATCATGGCCAACGTGCCTCATGGAAACATTAAATCAACTTCATGTTGATAGAATGGACATTTAACATCTCCTAATCTGGCTCGCGCTTTGTTCGGTGGATTAGTGATGTGGACAAGAGTCTTTAATCTCTGTTGTTTTGTTTTTACCTTTGAATGTGTGAATTCTTTCTTTGGATCCCGTTCAAAAGTCTTAGTGTGTTTGGGAAGGTCACGATCCCCAACAAGACCTCTCTCTCACTTTTTGAGTTTGATGCTTTAAACTTTCCTCACGAGATAGTAGCGTCAGGGTGGAGGTGGTTGCATTATAATTGGAAGGGAGATATTTTGTCGCATACTGATTGGCATTACTTACGGTCTAAGACCTATCTCAGTAGGACTCTGGTGAGTATTACATGCATTCGATGTTTGTGATAATTATTCATGTCTAGTTAATTCTTGTGCCAAGATAGATGCAAGTGGAATTTGAAGGGCACCCCTTATCTGTTGGTAGTTTGCTTCTTTTGTTCGAAGTCACCACTCACTGGTGCCTTTAGTCCCTTGGTACTACCTCCTTCTAGTCATCCATTTTGTTGAACACTACCAAGGTTGTATTATTACTCACCACCCCTAGTTGCTTACTCCTCTTCCTCTCTGCCTAGTAGTGACCCCCTCATCCTGATGCCTCGTGAACGTATGAAACCCAGTTAGGGGGTGAGATGCCATGGGTTGGAAGGTAGGGCCCGCATTCAAATCCAGGCTCAAGATGTTGCCGCTATCCATCTTGTGTGTCCCACCCCAAAAATTTAGACTGCTATATGTGAAATGGAAAGCTAGTGAACAATGATAGGCAGGCCCATTATGGGGATGAAATCCAGACCAAAACTAAGCCTCCATGGAATTTTTGGGGAAAAAATAACTAATATTGCTAGACCATGTCACTCCAATGGCACTTGAAGACCATGTTGAAGACCATGTTGAGACGTATTATGGAGGAAAAACATGAATAAGGGAATGAAATTATTGTGCAGCTTAACGACTTACAACGTTCAAATGCACTTGAGGTCTTTCTTGGTTAGCATTGACTGAAGACTTGCTCGACTGGAAAATCTCCTAGAAGAAAGTGACTAATCTATCCCTAACCAAGATCACAATACCTTGATACCTAGACCTTCCTCTAAAAATGCATGATATTCCAGATGTTTTTTGTGCCTTAGCAGTAGCTTTTATTGTTTGTTGTCATGATTTTTGGGAAGGCTTGGATACCTCTTTGAGATGGTCAGAATTTTTTGCTATATGTGTGTTAAAAAAAATCATTTTGTTGATTGACTATACAAGACTAGGGTGTAGGGTTTTGATAGACATCACCCTAGGGTTTTCATAAACATCAAATGGTGCAACCTAATTTTTCTTAATCATTTACATTTGATGTAGGAGCATTAGAGCTTCCGAAATCCATCAAGCTTTTCCAAGAAAAGTTGCAAAAGGATGTCAACATTAAAAAGGAATTATAATTGCTCGGTTGTAAATAGTTTTAGTTTCTTTAATTATTGTTGAAAGTATGAGTTATAGTTTTAGAAAAGTTGTGGATAGAAGGCTTTTTACCTATAAGGAAAAAGAAAAATTGGAGGGGAAATCATGAGATATTTAGGGAATAAATCCCAGCATGATTTAGGGATTTAGGAAAATCTACTTTTCTTCTAAAATCATATTTAATCAATGTAAACCTAAGGGAAAAGCTAATGGCCAAATGAAAGAAGAATCAGGCCCAAAGAGAAACTAGATAGTTTTTGAATTTATGCATGTACAGTTTGTGTGTTATGTTAAGTACCTTAAGATGTGGTGAATACAGTTAATTGTGCAAATAATGGAACCTGTTAATATAATATTGATAGAAAGAAGTGAAATCTATGTCAATGACAATAATAGAAATAATAAAGTGCAATTTTGTTTAGAGCACAATTGGGTAGAATTCCAATTAAGATTGAGATTAAATTTTGGTAAAATTCCAATTAAGATTGAGATTAAATTTGGGTAGAACCTTCATAAGTTCCAAATTTTATAAAAATCTCCCTAACATAAAAGAATTTGGTGATGGATTATGGATTTCAGTGTGAGAAAATCCAAAAAACAAGTACTAGACTTGTTTCAAAACATTATGTCTGTGAATTGAAGGGAATTTGGTGATGGATTATGGATTTCAGTGTGAGAAAATACAGAGAACAAGTACTAGACTTGTTTCAAAACATTATCTGTGTGAATTGAAGGATTGTAGGAAAGTGGGCTGATGTTATGCGAAGTGAAATTGTTTGTTGGTTAGTTCTTCTAATAAAATAATTTATTTTAGAAACCCTCATCTTGAGCTTATTCGCGTAGGTTTTGAAGATATTGGCAAGAGTTTTAGTGGAGAGATAGATATTCTGTAGCAGGCCACATTGAAGAGAGAACTTTTATTAATCAACAGAGCCTTGTGTTCATATCCGTAAAATCAAGGAAGATTATGAATTCATCATACTTGAATTCGATTGCCTCGGCAAGCATTTCTCTGACAACAAAGCCACGAAGGTCATGCACAGTTATCCTGGCAAGGGAATAGCCCGACGGTTGGTTTGATGTTCTCTTGAAAAGCACTCAGTCCAATAACAGGTGCTTGTCTTCTGCCGATTTCTTATTTTATAGACTTTTTTTTTTGGACATGACACAAAGTGGAAATAATTGAGGGTCCTGTCGGCATTTCCATAGTCCAATGGTGTCTACTCAATATTCTAGTACAATAATTTAAAAGCACACTAAGGACAATAATTCAAAGTGGAAATATTTGAGGGTCCTGTCGACATTGGCATAGTCTGACGGTGTCTACTCAATATTCGAGTACAATAATTCAAAATTTCAACTATTTACAAGGAATATAAGGACTATCACCATGGTCCCTTAGGGCTATGGTTTGAGTCATAATCATCGAACTCATCAGAAGATTGATTCTCTTGCAGATATGCTTCTGCCATTATCTTTAGATATTTTTCTTCATAGTCCGGCTCGGTGGGATCTTGAGCATCTTGGTACACATCTAAAAACAAAATGTCCTTTCCTTTTGAAGATGCTATTGCTGTAGATGTTGTAGCTGCCTTAGAGGACTGTCCTACTTCCAACTTTATTCGATCTTTGTAGGGATGATGGCTTTGGTAGGGTAACTTGAATGGGTCATCTTTCTTTCTCCATCCATTGATGTAAGATGTAGGATTTATCTCAATATCTAAGAAAGAATCTTTATGTGCTTTTGAGAAAACTGGCATCTGTAGCACTGGTAGTTCTATTCCATCCAATAATTCTCATTTAAAAATATAGAACATACTAGTAGCTATTTCGATGGTGTGCTATACCCAGATTTTGCAATGATCACTAACAAATTCCTTTTCTTACCATCCAAACTCAAAATTGAATGATGTGCATACCCTGGTTGATAATAACAGACTAATCAGACATATAGTATCTACAGTCCAATTTCCTGAACTTACTCCAACTGTGATTAGTGCCTTTTGATTCACATAAAACTTTAAAACATGATACTTCCCTTGTGATTCAGACAATTTTTTGATAATATGAATTTTTCAGCCAACTTTTGCATGGGAAATTCTTTTAACCACCCCAAAACTCTATTTACTTCATCCTTATTTTCTGCAAATGCGAAACTTTCTGAAAACTGATTTGCAAAAACCTATGAAAAGGGATTTGGCTCAATAGCATTTCTTATTTCTGGGCTATTAAAATTCCATGGTGTTGAAAAGATTTTAATATACTGTACAGTTGTTTCTACAAATTGAGATTGTCTTTCAACCTGTTTCTTCTTGCACTATCTATTCTTGATTTCCCAATCTGCAAAGGGCTCGAAGATTTCGTACTGAGGAAAAGTATCTGAATGCATATAATCTGGATCTCTTCTTTGTAGATATGATGCTTCCATTTCCTTGAACAGATCTGGAATTCTTAAGGTCTGTAAAAACTAACCAACTTCTATCTTGATGTTAACATCATCAAGGTCCATCATCTTAACACTTGTAAAGATTTCAAGTGCAAAATCAATACAACCAATCATCTGATAATAATTTAAAATTTGAAAGACCCAAATCATAGATTGAGTATACTGTATGGACCGTAAATTATCAAGTGTCCTGAAATATAATTTGACTTTCATATTTGGTAAAGGGTATACTTTTACCAATTCAGGATCCAATCCAAGAAGTGTGCCAACATTCTTTGATTGCCAGGCTCGACATTTTTGAATCCATTGGTTTCTTCAAAGCCTAAGTCCAACTACCTTTCTTATTTATAGACAAAGATCTTCAACATGCCTCTCGAGAATTTTGAGTCTTTTTGCCAAAGTGACAAGATTGTCTGGCTGATCTAGAATATCAAAAATACTTCCTCTGACTTCTGTTTTACTGCGGCCAATTCTATGAGCTTTATTCATTTCCCTGGTAAGACCATCGACAATATAGTTAGAATTTCCAGGAATCCATTCTACATCAAAATCATATCGCTGGAACCAAATTTGCCATGATAATCTTCCTCTTGCCATTTGTCTTGATAATTTTACTGACAAGAAATATTTAAAATTCATTGAGTCAATCCTAATCAAGAATTTTCTTGGCACAAGATACAATTCAAATTTTTGAATGCCATTAAATATTGCAAGAGTTTCTTTTTCAGCAGCAAAATAATTTTTCTGATTGGGGAGGAATTCTCTTGATGCATAGGCGCATAATTATTCTTCTTTGTTTTCCTCCTTTCTTTCAAAAAGAACAACTGCCCAAAAATCATCTGAGGCATCTGTTTGTAAAATTAACAACCCTTCTCCTGGAGGCTGCAATTTTGGCTGGGACTTACATTCTTCTTTGAGATTTTTGACAACAACAATGGCTTGACTAGACCACCCTGATTTTAAATGCTTTCGAATAGGAGCAATTTTTTCAGATAGCCTGGGAATGTATTTATGGATGTAATTTAAAACACCCAAAAATATCTGAATCATTTTGGTGTCTTTGAGTTCATCAGGGAACTCAGCAAGCTTTGTTAGCACATGCGGCTACATCTGTATATGTCCATCGATTACATTAATTCCAAGGAAATCAATATCATTTTGGAATAACACCATTTTCTTTTCTGAGAGGACAATACCATGAGCTTGAACTTCTTGAAAAATATTTCTAGATGAGCCAAATGTGTTTGTAAATCTAGACTATGGATGAAAATATCATCAATGTAAGTTATGATAAAATCATACTTACCAAATATAAAATCCATTCTCTTCTGGAAGAAAGCAGGAGCATTATTTAATCCAAACAGAACAACTCTCCATTGGTAAAATCCTACAGGGCATGTGAATGTTGTCTTATGTCTGTTTACTTCTTCAATCTAAATCTGGTAATAACTAGATTTCATATCAAATTTACTGAAGATTTTACTCTTCTGAATTTTCTGCATTATTACTTCTTGACGAGGTAAGGGATAATGAAATCTTTGAGTGATTGCATTCAATGGTTTGTAATTAATCACCATTCTTGCTTTACCTCGAACTATTTTGGAATGATTGCGAACCAAAAATGTAGAACATGAATAATGGGAAACACTCAGTTCAATTAATCTCAACTTCAACAATTCTTTAATCTGTGTTTTGATTTCTTGTACATCAGAAGGAGTACAAGGAATTAACTTTCCTTTTACTCCATTATCATGCATGGTCACAATTTCTTGCTTGGGGCTCTCCTTTTCCCAAAACTTTTGAGTGTCTTCTGAGTAGCTTTTAAATAACCGCTGATATATAGAGATTTGTTCCTGAGTCCATTGCGGATCTATGCTGCTTTTGTTGTGTTTTGAGAGCTTCTTTTTCTTCATAAATCTACAGTACTTTCCGCTAATCTTTGGAATCATTTTTTGGCTTTCTTGTGCTAGTCTTCTTCTGGCTTTCTCTTCTTACTTCAGAGTCTACAAATTTTAATCTCGGAATAGAGATTGCTTGTTTTTTGAAATTGAAGATAACTTTATCTTTGCTAATGGTCATGGGAAAAACAAAATTGATAAATGGCATACCCAGAATTAAACTGGCAGATGGGTCATAATGTTGTATAACAGATATCTTGACAATCTTCCCACTTATTTTTAAGGAAATATTATCCACATAGTTAGTAAGATTAGCTGTACCTCTGATTGTTTCTAAAATCAAGATATTCTGGAGAGGTTTTCATAATCCTTTAAACAACGATGGTCTGGAAAGATTGTTTGAGCCACCGGTATCAATAAATGCATCAAGATCTATCCAACTATTTTTAACTTGCATGGAGTTTGGTATATACAAAAGATTATTTGTTTTTAACCTTTTCTTCAAGAAAGTTTGTTCTGCTGGTGGGTCGAATTCAGGAACTGGCATTGAAGATGTTTGTCCAATACTTTTATGATATAGACAAAAATAGTTTAACTGAGGGAGAATAGGGATAACCTATTTTCCTTTGTCTTTCTCTGGTGGGAGAGACCAACATAAAGATTTTGTTTCACTGTTTTCAACACTATCTCTGTCAGTCTCAAATTCTTCATTGTATTGAAATTTTTCTTCTTCATCTTCAACTGAAAATTCATTAGTTAACATATATACATCTAATGGTTCTTCTTCTAATTGTACAACAGACCAATCATCACAAAATTCTTCAATATCTACACATGCTTTCAATTTACCGGATGTGCTTTTTGGACAAGCACGAGCATAGTGTCCTTCCTGTTTTCCTATGAAACAACAATTGTTTTTGGTTCTTGGTTGTTTCCTCTTCTTTAGAAATCTGAAATTTTTAAAAGGTCGTTTGGGATTTGCAGTTTTCTTGGTCTTGAATTTGCCATACCTTTTATGTTTTCTCCTTTTCTTAAATGGTGTCCATGGCAAAGAAGCATGACAAACATTGGCACTGGGAGTTATATCATGTGCCTGTTTTTGCCAACAGAGATATTTGACTTTCTCTTGATACCTGAATAAAATATCTATCCAATAAATCTGATCTATTGTTTTGCTTTGAACCTCAATATCTTTAGGAATCAGATCTCCTAGATTTCCTGGTAATTTTGAGAGAAAATAAATTTTCTGAACTAAATCATTTGAAAGATTTTCTTTTTAAACTTTGGCCATAAAATCTTGACCAAAAGCTTCAAGATATTTTAAATCTTTCAGTTCCATTCTAGCAAGGTCTGTAATGATTTGCTTCTTCTCATCTATTGGCTCGGGGACAAACTGTGTTTTCAGTTGTACCTCTAGAGTAGAAATTCCTGTTGCTATGACTCCTTGTCATTTTGACTCAGGAGGTCCAATCCACCAGTCATAAACTATTCAGGCCATTCTTTTCTCGGCTAGAACAAATATGGACATATTATTGAGCTTTGTAGTTACTTGCATTTGGTATAACACTCCGATCCACATTCGAATTGATTCAGTTGGATTTGTTGATTTATCCAAATCCAAAATATAACCACTAGAATTAGAAGCAAACTGATCTTCTTCTATTCTAGGATATTTTTGGACTTGTTTAACAAAATTTGCTTTTTGGATTGATGGCATGATAAAATTTGGAAACTTAGAAGCTGCATTTTCAAGAATCACTATTTCTACTTTTGTTTTTCTTGGCTGCTCTAGAATAGACTCTATTTTCATTGATCTGAAAGGTGTTTCAGAGGTGCTAGCTTCTGTTTCTTCTAAATCCCAAAAATTTGGGGTCGACATATCTATAGAAAATTTTGAGCTTTGAGTTGCTTTAGATTTTCTTCTTCTTTCCTTTTTCTGCATCCTTGCCTCTTTCTTGGCTCTTTCTTATTGTTGTTCATCATGTAAGAGCTTGAGATTGGCCAGGATGAGCTCATTTTGTGCACCCAGATCATCTATAACATTTTTAGCATAAGAACACCATGTGGTAATATAATTACCAATTTGATACAACTGGTCTAAATCGTTTGGATTTGAGGAGTTGTGTTCAACTAAAGGAGCACAACAACTCTTGTAGGAGGTTGCCTTGAAGAGGATGAGGTAGTACAAAATTTCATTTTGGGTGGCTATTTGCCTCCTTTTACAAAGCGAAAATTAGCATATTTCCATTCTTCAACTGGGGCTATCTGGGAATTAGAAATTCTAAACATATTATTTACAACAAGAAAAGGCTTAACTTCAGGTATATACAATTCATTTGAAGATAACATAGGTTTACTAGAAGTGCTGGCTGTTTGGGCAGAGGATTATGTAGATTCTGAGACTGGTAATGCATATTTTCTCAGATGAATGATGGGTCGCAGGATGGAAGGATTTTCTTGAAGTATTATTATTTTACCTTCATTCAACGAAGCTATTCATGTCAAGCTTCTTGGTTTCTTTTCATTAGCTAAAGACTTGTATTGAAAATGCCAGTCGTTTGGTAAACCTATAGAATCATAAGACACTCCCTCTACTTGTGCATTGTTTAAAACAACTGACACACAATCTCTGAGCACTGGCTGTTTTAATTTTAGATGGACGATATTAGTCAACTGGAAGGATGTATGAATTATTACAGATAAAAATTCACTTTCATCAACCATCTATAATCCTTGAACTCCTACCATAAGTTTCCAACAATCCTTCAGATGAGGATCCGTAAGACTAATAGAGTAATCAGGGAAAATCGTTCCATATTGACAACTAGTAGATAGGTTACCAACAATGGTACCTATTCTAGCATGTTCATAGTTCTAGTGTCGAGTATCAAAAACTTCAGACATGCATGGAGTATTTAAGCCATGTCTAAACAGAGCCAAACCTATCCTTATACCTCCAAAATGTAAATAGGAATATTTTTTGGAGGTAGAAGGATAGGTTTGGCTCCTTTGTTTAGACATGGCTTAAATACTCCGTGCATGTCTGAAGTTT
Source organism: Pinus taeda (assembly GCA_000404065.3). NCBI lineage: Eukaryota > Viridiplantae > Streptophyta > Pinopsida > Pinales > Pinaceae > Pinus > Pinus taeda. The sequence goes on along the minus strand of APFE031746687.1, from coordinate 46,336 downwards.
TTGATACTCAACACCACAACTATGAACATGCTAGAATAGATACCATTGTTGGTAACCTATCTACTGGTTGTCAATATGGAATGATTTTCCCTGATTACTCTATTAGTCTTATGAATCCTCATCTAAAGGATTGTTGGAAACTTATGGTAGGAGTTCAAGGATTACAAATGGTTGATGAAAGTGAATTTTTATCTGTAATAATTCATACATCCTTCCAATTGACTAATACAGTCCATCCGAAATTAAAATAGCCAGTGCTCAGAGATTGTGTGTTAGTTGGTTTAAACAATGCACAAGTAGAGGGAGTGTCTTATGATTCTATAGGTTTACCAAACGACTGGTATTTTCAATACAAGTCTTTAGCTGATGAAAAGAAACTAGGAAGCTTGAAAAGAAGAGCTTTGTTGCAAGAAGGTAAAATAAGATTACTTCAAGAAAAGCCTTCCATCCTGCGACCCATCATTCATCCAAGAAAATATGCATTACTAGTCTCAGAATCTATAGAATCCTCTACCCAAACAGCTAGCACTTCTAGTCACTCTATGTTATCTTCAAATGAATTGTATATACCTAAAGTTAAGCCTTTTCTTGTTGTAAATAATATGTTTAGAATTTCTAATTCCCAGACAACCGCAGTTGAAGAATGGCAATATGCTAACCGTCGCTTTGTAAAAGGAGGAAAATGGCCACCAAAAACGAAATTTTGTACTACCTCGTCCTCTTCAAAGCAACCTCCTACAAGAGCTGATTGTGCCCCTTTAGTTGAACACAACTCTTCAAATCCAAACGATTTAGACTAGTTGTATCAAATCGGTAATTATATTACCACATGGTGTTCTTATGCTGAAAATGCTATAGATGATCTGGGTGCACAAAATCAGCTCATCCTAGCCAATCTCAAGCTCTTACATGATGAACAACAAGAAGAAAGAATCGAGAAGAGGCAGGGATGCAGAAAAAGGAAAGAACAAGAAAATCTAAAGGAGCTCAAAGCTCAAAATTTTCTATAGATATGTCAACCCCAAATTTTTGGGATTTAGAAGAAACAGAAGCTAGCACCTCTAAAACACCTTTCAGACCAATGAAAATAGAGTCTGTTCCAAAGTAGCCAAGAAAAACAAAAGCAGAAATAGTGACTCTTGAAAATGTAGCTTCTAAGTTTCCATCTTTTATCATGCCATCAATCCAAAAAGAAAAATTTGTTAAAGAAGTCCAAAAATATCCTAGAATAGAAGATGATCTGTTTGCTTCTAATTCTAGCGGTTGTATTTTGGATTTGGATAAATCAACAAATCCAGCTGAATCATTTCGAATATGGATCGGAGCATTATACCAAATGCAAGTAACTACAAAGCTCAATAATATGTCCATATTTGTTCTAGCCGAGAAAAGAATGGCCCGAATAGTTTATGACTGGTGGATTGGACCTCCTGAGTTAGAACGACAAGTAGTCATTGCAGCAGGACTTTCTACTCTAGAGGTACTACTAAAAACATAGTTTGTCCATGAGCCAATAGATGAGAAGAAGAAAATCATTACAGAACTTGCTAGAATGGAACTAAAATATTTAAAATATCTTGAAGCTTTTGGTCAATATTTTATGGCCAAAGTTTACAAAGAAAATCTTTCAAATGATTTAGTTCAGAAAATTTCTTTTCTGTCAAAATTACTAGGAAATCTAGGAGATCTGATTTCTAAAGATATTGAGCTTCAAAGCAAAACAATAGATCAGATTTACTGGATATATATTTTATTCAGGTGTTAAGAGAAAGTCAAATATCTATGTTGGCAAAAACAGGCACATGATATAACTCCCAGTGCCAATGTTTGTCATGTTGCTTTGCCATGGACACCATTTAAGAAAAGGAGAAAACATAAAAGGTATGGGAAATTCAAGACCAAGAAAATTGGAAATCCCAAACGATCTTTTAAAATTTTCAGATTTCTAAAGAAGAGGAAACAGTCGAGAACCAAAAACAATTGTTGTTTCATATGCAAACTAGAAGGACACTATGCTCGTGCTTGTCCAAAAAGCACATCCGGTAAATTGAAAGCATGTGTAGATATTGAAGAATTTTGTGATGATTGGTCTGTTGTACAATCAAAAGAAGAACCATGAGATGTATAATGTTAACTGATGAATTTTTAGTTGAAGATGAAGAAGAAGAACTTCATTACAGTGAAGAATTTGAGACTGACAGAGATAGTGTTGAAAATAGTGAAACATAATCTTTATGTTGGTCTCTCCCACCAGAGAAAGACAAAGGAAAATAGGTTATCCCTATCCTCCCTCAATTAAACTCTTTTGTCCATATCAGAAAAATATTGGACAAATATCTTCAATGCCAGTTCCTGAATTCAACCCACGAGCAGAACAAACTTTCTTGAAGAAAATGTTAAAAACAAATAATCTTTTGTATATACTAGGGTCCGTGCATGTTAAAAATAGTTGGATAGATCTTGATGCATTTATTGATACCGGTGGCTCAAACAATCTTGCCAGACCATCGTTGTTTAAAGGATTATGGAAACCTCTCAAGAATATCTTGATTTCAGAAGCAATCAGAGGTACAATTAATCTTACTCACTATGTGGATAATATTTCTTTAAAAATAAGTTGGAAGATTGTCAAGATATCTTCTATATAGCATTACGACCCATCTGCTAGTTTAATTCTGGGTATGGCATTTATCAATTCTATTTTTCCCATGACAATTAGCAAAGATAAAGTTATCTTCAATTTCAAAAAACAAGTAATCTCTGTTCCGAGATTAAATTTTGCAGACTTTCAAGTAAGAAGAGAAAGCCAGAAGAAGACTAGCACAAGAAAGCCAAAAAATGATTCCAAAGATTGGCAGAAAGTACTACAGATTTATGAAGAAAAGGAAGCTCTCAAAACACAATAAAAAGCAACAATAGATCCGCAATGGACTCAGGAACAAATCTCTATATATCAGTGGTTAGTTAAAAGTTGCTCAGAAGACACTCAGAAGATTTAGGAAAAGGACAGCCCCAAGAAAGAAATTGTGACCATGCATGATAATGGAGTAAAAGGCAAGTTAATTCCTTGTACTCCTTCTGATGAACAAGAAATCAAAAAATAGATTGAAGAATTGTTGAAGTTGAGATTGATTGAACCGAGTGTTTCCCATTATTCATGTTCTGCATTTTTGGTTCGCAATCATTCCGAAATAGTTCAGGGTAAAACAAGAATGGTGATTAATTACAAATCATTGAATGAAATCACTCAAAGCTTTCATTATCCCTTACCTCGTCAAGAAGTAATAATGCAGAAAATTCAGAAGAGTAAAATCTTCAGTAAACTTGATATGAAATCTGGTTATTACCAGATTCAGATTGAAGAAGCAGACAAACATAAGACAACATTCACATGCCCTGCAGGATTTTACCAATGGAGAGTTGTTCCATTTGGATTAAAGAATGCCCCTGATTTCTTCCAGAAGAGAATGGATTTTATATTTGGTAAGTATGATTTTATCATGACTTACATTGATGATATTTTAATCCATAGTCCAGATTTACAACCACATTTGGCTCATTTAGAAATATTTTTTCAATAAGTTCAAGCTCATGGCATTGTCCTCTCAGAAAAGAAAATGGTGTTATTCCAAAATGATATTGATTTCCTTGGAATCCATGTAATTGATGGACATATATAGATGTCGTCACATGTGTTAACAAAGCTTACTGAGTTCCCTGATGAACTCAAAGACACCAAAACGATTCAGAGATTTTTGGGTGTTTTAAATTACATCCATAAATATATTCCCAGGTTATCTGAAAAAAACTGCTCCTATTCGAAAGCATTTAAAATCAGGGTGGTCTAGCCAAGCCACTTCCACTGTCAAAAATCTCAAAGAAGAATGTAAGTCCCTGCCAAAATTGTAGCCTCCAAGAGAAGGATTGTTAATTTTACAAACAGATGCCTCAGATGATTTTTGGGCAGCTGTTATTTTTGAAAGAAAGGAGGAAAACAAAGAAGAATAATTATGCACCTATGCATCAAGAGAATTCCTCCCCAATTAGAAAAAATATTTTGCTGCTGAAAAAGAAACTCTTGCAATATTTAATGGCATTCAAAAACTTGAATTGTATCTTGCGCCAAGAAAATTCTTGATTAGGAATGACTCAATGAATTTTAAATATTTCTTGTTAGCAAAATTATCAAGACAGATGGCAAGAGGAAGATTATTATCATGGAAAATTTGGTTCCTGTTGTATAGGTAAATCCCCTCTGCGGACAGAGGTGATCCCACTAGCCTAAATGGGGTCTAGCAACAATCAAACAACGCTAACACGCAGGTTCCAAATTGCAAAGTAAAGGCTAATGATGAGAGCCTACCTCGAACCCAACGCTAGTATTCGTAGGAGAGTCATCGCTTCCGTTCTTTCGCTTCAGCTAGTCACAATCCTCACGATCCTCGTGAAAAGAAACCTGCACATGCAAAGAACAAGACAAATACAAGCATAAAATCCAAGAAATGCAACTATGTATCAGTCAGAAAGGACACAACTCAAACATCATAATAAAGACACATGAGTGGAACCATAATGATAGTCGTATATTATTATTGATAAACAAAAGAGAATACAACCAAGTTCCGACGTCAAGTCCTCCTTTGTCTAGGTGATCAGCAACACATGCCTTGCAAAGCTTGTAAGGGATGGGGACAAGCCTCTCTCTCCTTGATCACTTGGACATGGATCTCCTACTTAAATATATAGCCTTATGGGAATGAACAAGGCCTCTTGTAACATAAGCTTAGCAATTCTCAGACTTCGGGACTTAGATTTGGGAGCTTGAAGAGTAGAATTACTAACTAGCTTGTCAAAGGGAAAAGAACAAGCTTATATAGAGGTAGGAGGAGTAGATAAGACCATCCACTTGGTTCATGGGATTTTCCTTATCATTAGGAAGCTTCCATGAGAGGTGGAGAACTACTTCCCTCCTTTGGAGATTCTAAGCCCAACTGAACCAACTCAAACTGGAATCAGTTCATGGATAGGTTAGAAGGAACATTCGAAAGTTTGTTTGTTAAAAACTTTACCCAACTGGGTTGGTGCTAGTGTGACTCTGAGATAGATTGCCAGCTGGCGCGCCCTCTTTGGAGGATTTCCCCTATTGGCGTGAGTGATACACTGTGGAACAACACCAATGGAGAAAGGGCTATATTTTTGGGTATTTTGCAGAAGGTGTCTTCAGGGCATATGAAATACATATTCTAAGGGATACAATGCAGGTGTTTTCAAGTTATGTCACTTCTCATAGGTCCCGAAATAAGTCCTCCAATGTACAGGAGAAGAGGTAACAAGGACGGTGACAAAATATTGTGTAACAGATGCCCCCTAAAGCATGAAGCCCGAGAGAGAGAGGGGTGAAGTGCTTTACAAGAACATGGTCGAGTGAAAACACGGCCGCTGGAGAACCTGCACGAAGTACAACTAATATCTCAAATACATGATGTACATGGTATGGGCACAGCCATCCATAGCAGAGTACATAAAAATCTGGATCCGAGGTATGGGCGCAACCATTCGATGAGGATCAATGAAATAGACTCAGGCATGGTCGCAGCCATCCAGTGAATGAGTCACGTAGTGATTATAATAATCCACAAAATGCAGCCTGCATCTCAATAGACAAAATCCAGGGTCTTGCTCTCCAACTCAACCCAAACAAAGTACAAGTCCAAGCATACGAATACAGGAGTCGAAGTCGAACATGCGAGAACATCGTCTGATTACCAGTCAATGATGAAAATTGTTAACAGACGCGAGAGGTACCACCAATAATGACAATGGTCCTCAAGGTACTATAGGTACAATCAACAACATGCGAATCAGTGAGCCGGTGTCGAACACCAGTAGAATCATCCGATCAGAGGCCAATGATGAAAACCTCGCATCGAACACGAAGAACCTGCCATTGAGGCATGCAGGCCCCAAGGTACCTGAAGGGAGTCTCTGAGTCAACTTCCTGGATAATGAGTTGAAGTCGACAGGAAGTGACCTTGATCGAAGGTGGGCCATAATGTTTCCCACATCATCGACACGAGACAGAGAAGGATAAAATATTTTTTGTGAGGTATCAGAGGCAGGTTAAGTATTCTGCAGAGGTCAACTTCTCTTGAACATATCGGCGACATGACAGCAGAGTTGGCAGTATTTGACATCAAATGATCAAGGTTCATGGTGACAAGGCGATGAGCAGATGAGAGGTCAAATAGGATAACCCAATCCCACGGAGGTAAGTATAAAACAAGATGAGATGTCCCCACCTATACATGAATGCAGACGAGTGCCATGTTCAAGAGCGACATACTGCCGACACGACGATGATTACGTTTCCTTTATTCCCCCACCATTTCTGGCGATTACCCTGGTTATTTTTGGATGACAAGCTTGACGGGGATAGCATATGCTTGAGAGGCGTCATTTCGACGAAATCCAATGTCATTAAGCTTTAACGAGTCTGACAAAGGAAGAACTCGGCGTCTTTTCATGTTTAGAGAGTTTGAAAAGACAGCGAAAAGGAAACTCCAGGGGTGTCCTTTTTCGTAAAGTTGTGTCTCTTGAGCCCGAAAAAGTATAAAACAATGCTCGAAAGAACCGCCCGGTCATTACGACCAAGGAGTACTTTTCATAAGTAGTGACTCTGATCTGAAAAGTAAAAAAGCGATCAAAACCACGTCATTTCGTGACCGTTAACGAACCAAAAATGACAAGGGTCCGACAATATTTTCGTTTTTAAACGGTCGGAAAAGGGTTTAAAGACAACCACCTCTCATGTCCGTTTAATGAGTCGAGAGGACCAACTCGGCATTGTTTTCATGTTTAGAGATTCAAAAAAGAGCAAAATATGACTCCAAAGTGACTTTTTCGTGTATTTACTAAGTCCAAAAAAGTATAAAATACAACTCGTTTCGCCACCAAAGCTGCATAAACACCTGTCGCTGCACAAGAAATCGGCGTAAAATCCATTTTCGACACAAATATTCATAAAAATATTCATAAAATGACTTTTTAAAACCTATTTAGGGGTCAAAAAGTTATAAAATGGTGAAAATCGTAAATAAAAAATTACTTTTCACTTTTTACCTTTGAAGAGCGACATTAGGGCTTTTGGAGTGCGACCTTCAGTTGGCGACTGCGACAAATCTAGTGGACCATTTCGAGCGTCATCCGTGTTAGGTAAGAGGTATTGTCCTTAGCTCCATTTCCATTCGTTTAGAATTTGTTTTTAGTTGCATTTTCATCCCCTATGGGGAGGATTTTGAATTTATGGGTTGCACCCATTGGCGTGGGTTTCGGGCACAGACCCGCGCCAATGGGGCAATTTTCCCATAGGGCACGCGCCCATGGGCGCGACTGTTTTAGAAACAGTCACGCCAACAGCCGCATGTATTTTTTGGCAAGTTTTAACAAATTCAAACCCTTTTTACCTGCAATTTCAAGTTACTTGAAAGTCTAATTCACTATTTTGGCTTCTGTTTGCAGGGAAATCCACAAAAATGGTGATTGTATGGAAGGAACGGGAACATGACCAAGTGGACACATTGGTCTTAGCGAATGAGGATTGCATGGAAGCTCTCAGAGCGTGTGGGCTCAAAAAATATTTCATGCTATCCTATTTACGAGCTCAGCTAGAGCTCCTACAGTATTTGATCAACTTGTGGGACGTAGAGGAACAAATGTTCCAGATACGGGACCAGGTGCTGGAGTTAGACGTATCTGATGTCTATTTCCTGACTGGATTGTCGCGACGAGGGCCGGTGCCTCGATTGACTGGGAGCAGGCCATCTGGAGAGAAGATGGAAGAGGTGAAGGCTCGAGTTTGCCCGAAGGCAAAATATGGGCAGGACAGTTCAAAGGTGGATATCCCCACCGTTCAGGACCTGACACTCAGAGCATTGTTATTCACTTTCACAGGAGCTGCAGGGGCATAAGCACCCCACAAAGCTATGAAGAACCACCTGATATTAGCGACAGAGTGCCTTAGTCCGACGATCTTCAATTGGGCGTCAACTGTGACAACCAATATGAAGAGGCAGCTGACAAAGGCCAAGAGAGGCAAGCTGCAACAGTTCGGGTACGGTTCTATCTTGGTGACGTTCTTCTTGGAACATGTGCCAAGATTCCAGGACCAAGGGGCCTTTGTAGCAGACCCAGCAACTCGAGAGCCGAGTCTTGTGTAGTTAAATCCCCCTACGGACAAAGGCAATCCCTCTAGCCTAACTGAGGTCTAGCAACAATCAAACAACGCTAACACGCAGGTTCCTAATTGCAAAATAATGGCCAAGATGAGAGCCTACCTCGAATCCATCGCTTATATTCGTAGAAGGGTTGTTGCTTCCATTATTTCACTTCAGCTGGTCGCAATCCTCACGATCTCCGTGAACAGACACCTGCACAAGCAAAGGACAAGACAAATACAAGCATAAAATCTGGGAAATGCAACTATGTACCAGTCAGAAAAGATACAACTCAAACATCATAATCAAAGACACATGAGTGGAACCATAAATGATACGTCGTAATTATTATTGATAAAACAAAAGAGAAAAACCAAGTTCTGACGTCAAATCCTCCTTTGGTTGGGTCCAGCCAGCAAGTCCCTCAAGCATTCACCCTTGAAGGTAGATATCCCAAGACAACTCTCTCTTTCACACAAGTTTACACAAGATGGAAACACTTCACAACCTTCCTTAAGCAATCCCACACTTATCACACCAGCTGCCTATCAAGCTCACACACTATCAGCAATGCTCTAAAGACAATCAATTCCAAAAACTAGTAGCTCATGGCAATGGTGGAGGCTTAAATAGGAGAAGGAGTCTCCATGAATGGTGGGAGGATGAACTTATTTCGAAGGAAGGTGGCTCAAATGACGAAACAAACATGCCAGAGAAGGGAGGGCGACATTTACAAGGCCAACAACTAGGTCTGGAGTCATCTGGAAGGCCGGCTGTTAGAACAAACTCGCCCAAACTAGATCATCGCGGGTACATAACTGAACTGGAGCGCTGTCATCGCTGCTGAATAACAAGGAAAGTCATATCAGCGCGATCAGATATAATGAACAGTGCGCTATCACATGAAATTCGACCAGCGCGAGAAAGTCGTGTGCTTCCGCGCTGACAGCGCATTGAGTCTGTTCTGGAGCGCTCATCAGCACGTTTATTTTTACAACAGTCGTGATGATGGAGGAAACTTTGGCAAAGTGGGTCATTTGGCCACATTAGAGAGCATGAGCATGATTAATTTGGTCCCATGACACAGTAGGAAGACTGACAAGGAGACAGTGACAAATTACTATGTAACAGATGCCCCCTAAAGCATGAAGCCCGAGAGAGTGGGAGGGGTGAAATGCTTTATGGAACTGGCCGAACTGGAACACCATCAAGAAGAACCTGCACGTAGTACAACTGATAGCTCAAATACATGATGTACATGGTATGGGCGCAGCCATCCATAATAGAGTACATAAAAATCTGGATCCCAGGTATGGACGAAGCCATCCGGCGAGGATCAAGGAATGGACTCAGGTATGGTCACAGCCATCCGAGGAATGAGTCATGTAATGATTATAATAATCCACAAAATGCAGCTCGGATCGCAATATACAAAATCTGGGGTCTTGCACTCCAACTCGACCCGAACAAAGTACAAGTTCAAGCATGTGAATATGGGATTCGAAGTCGAACATGTGAGAACATCGTCTGATTACCAGTCAATGATGAAAACTGTTAACAGACATGAGAGGTACCACCAATAATGACAATGGTCCTCAAGTTACTATAGGTACAATCCACAGCGTGTGAATCAGTGAGCCGGTGTCAAACACCCGTAGAATCATTCGAGCGGAGGCCAATGAAGAAAACCTCGCGTTAAACACGAAGAACCTGCCATTGAGGCATGCAAGCTCTAAGGCACCTGAAGGGAGTCTCTAGGTCATCTTCCTAGATAATGAGCTGAAGTCGACAGGAAGTGATTTTGATCGACAGTGGGCCATAATGTTTCCCACGTCATCGACACGAGACAGAGAGGGACAAAATGTTTTGTGTGAGATATCAGAGGGAGGTTGAGTATTCTGCAGAGGTCAACTTCTCTTGAACATATCGGCGGCACAACAGTGGATTTGGCAGTATTTGATGTCAAATGATCAGGGGTCATAGCGACAAGACGATGAGCAGATGAATGGTCAAACAGGATAACCCAAACCCACGGAGACAAGTGTGAAACAAGATGAGATGTCCCCACCCAGACACGAATGCAGACAAGTGCCATGTTCATGAGTGACATACTGCTGACACGACGATGATTACGGTTCCTTTATTCCCCCACCATTTCTGGCGAGTACCCCGGTTATTTTTGGATGGCAAGCTTGACGGGGATAGCATATGCTTGAGAGGTGTCACCATGATGAGACCCGATGTCATTAAAGTTTTAATGAGTCTGACAAAGGAAAAACTCGGTGTCTTTTCATATTTAGAGAGTTTGAAAAGACAGTGAAAAGGAAGCTCCAGGGGTGTCCTTTTTCGTAAAGTTGTGTCTCTCGAGCCCGAAAAAGTATAAAACTATGATCGAAAGAACCGCCCGGCTATTACGACCGAGGAGTACTTTTCGTAAGTAGTGACTTTGACCCGAAAAAGTAAAAAAGCGATCAAAACCACGTCACTTCATGACCATTAACGAATTTGAAACGACAAAAATCCAGCGATCTTTTTTAAGTTTAAACGGTCGAAAAAATAGCTTTAAAAGACAACCGCCTCTCGTTTCTTTTGACGAGTCGAGAGGGAGACTCGTCTATCTTTTCTTATTTCACGTCGAAAAAGAGCTTAAAGCCGACGTTTCAGAACCAAGTGTGTATGAGACCGTCGTGATTCCACTAGCATGATAATCTGCACAAGGAACACCGCACACATAAACCTGTTCAAAATAATAAGATAGCATGCATAAAAACATAGTAAAACTACATTGGAACCAAGCATATGGTAAAAAACCACCATAAAAAACCCATATGGATAAAAATAATATTTAATTTTCAAAATTTACCATAAATAGGAGGGTAAACCAATTTTTTTTTTTACCATTGTTACCATTTGGAGCTTTGGAGCTGTGAGGTTGACGAGCCAAATTCCACCCCGTACGTGCATTGAAGGTCCTACAGCCTGTACCAATTAGGTTCATCTCTCCTTACGCTCCATTTTGAAGTCTTTTTACTGGATTCTAACGGTGGGAAGTGGTGGTTTGGGCAGATTTTTTGAAGCTCATTCCGCTCTCGGTCAGCGCGGATTTCCCTATCAGGTCCGCGCTGATCGAGAAATATTTCCACTCACCACTCCCGGATCAGCACGGAAGAGTGATGTGCTTCCACGCTGAACCGGTAAAAATCAACACAGGGCGCCATTATCAGCGCGACTGTTTTAAAAACAGTCGCGCTGACGCCGCGCAACAAAATTTTTAACAAATGGACGTGTGAAACTTTATGAACAGGGCCCTAATGAGATTTTTTGACTATGTAGGGTATAATGGCATTCGTTTGGCAAGAACGCGCTCATGATAACGAGGATATAGTGGCTTTTGCCGATGCTGGGTGCCGAAATGCAATGCGGGTGTGCGGGTTGCTCAAATTCTTCCTAACCCCGCGCCTGCGAGCACAGCCTGACTTTCTGGAGTTCTTAATCAGGGCCTGGAATCCCACTGATGGGAAATTTGTGATCCGAGGCCACGATATCAAGTTCGATTACACTGATATCTATTTCTTGACCGGGTTGTCATGCCGAGGTGAGATGCCTATTCTGGAGGAGCAGCGACCCGGCGGTGATACTCTAGACATGTTGATGGCCCAGGTGTGCCCACGGGCACGCAAGACACGAAGTGGGAAGGTGGAAATTCCTACGGTGGAGGACATCATCCTTCGAACTATACTCTTCATGGTGACTCGGGCAGCGGGCTCCTTGGCCAATCATGAGGCCTCGAAGGCCCATCTCCGATTGGCTCTCGAATGCTTGAACCCTACCATATTCAACTGGGTAGCAGTAGTAACAACAAGCATGAAGAGACAACTGACCAACTGCCATCGAGGTGAGTCGAAGCAGTTTGGTTACGGGTCGATCTTAGTCCCGCTCATGCTGGAGCGGGTACCGGCATTACAGCTACAGGATATGGTCTTGGACCCACCTAGGGGCCCTCGAGAGATGAGGGCCACACGATGGGTCCAAGTCATGCCACGAGGAGGTGGCGGTCGACCAGTGGCATGGGGAGTATACTTCCGAGAGTAGTTGGAGAAGAAGACTATTTTTGTGGAGGACTGGCCATATGTCGGGATAGACTTCCGTGGAGATCCAGACATGCTGCTGCCTGCTAGAGAGCAGTGGGATGATGGTGGTAAGACACTTGATCTCATTTTTTGATTTTTTATTTTTATGATGTTTTTTATTTTTTCATGTACATGTCTTAATGACAAATGCTATGGTATGCAGATGTGGGACTGGCGAGACCCCTTGGCTTGGCCCTGGAGGCGCGGAGGGATGCACAGGGCATTAGAGCCCTAGCCATGGCTCCTCCGGGAGATGACACGATGGAGACCGTGATGCGGAACCTCGAGGGCTTGCTGATAGGGATACCAGACTACCAGGGGATAGAGGAGGTCCCCATAGCGTCTCAGATCCATACAGTGGGGGTAGAACCTAGGATGCACCGCCTTTTGAGGTGGGTGGCATGAGCAGTTGTGACCTATAGGGAGCACAACCCACCACAGTAGATATCTAGGTCTTTATTCCCTACTGGTGATTTTTTGAGAGACATGTGTCTTAGATGTACAGAGAACACATGCCTTATCTAGACATGTACACTTATTTTTTAGCGCCTCGATGCGCCACACGATATATATATATATATATATATATATATATGTTTTTATGGTCTATTGTACTTTATGCTTCTTGTATTATGTTGATTCACATGTTATGCAAATGCCTGTCCAGTACATAATTAACTAATGCATCGGTTAACGTATTAAGTCGTCTTGGAATATATTGATAAGTAATGAAATCAAAATCCCTTTCTAATAACTTAACACGTAAATACAACCTTAAAATCTGATGATCTCTGACGGAATAATGTCCATTGAGTTGGTGGACTACAAGTTGAGAATCCAAGTTTACAACCAATGTGCGAATGCCGAGGTTAATCGCTTCAGCTAATAATTCAATCACAACACTATATTCAGCAACATTGTTCATCGTACAACCCAGACAAACTCCTTGAATATCTACTAACTCACCATGAGGATCGTAGATCACCCATGCCGCAGATGACAAGTTGTGAGTACTGCGGGAAGCACCATCAGGGAAACCAACGTAAGGCGATCCATACATCTGTTCAAGAAGAAAAAGACATAATAAGCAGCAATCATGCCGACATACCGAAATAAAAACTAAACAAACACGCACACACAACACACTGCTGAAAGCATACGTATGTACAAAAAGAGAGAGTGCCTGGACTCATGCATAATATTTCTTGAGATAAAGCCCATTTCGGGGCCTATCCAAGGGATTACCTTCATAATCTATAAGCTCATAAACACCTTTTTGTATAACTCTTTTCACAATATAGGGCCCATGCCACATAGGCTCGAGTTTTCCTACCCCCAGCTTATCATTAGCTTGATCGTAGAGCAGTACTAGGTCTCCCTCAATGAAAGAGAGGGGGTTAACAGCATTATCGAAGTGAGTTTTCACTCACTTCTTCTGAGCTTCAATAGCTAGGGATGCTAGACGACGAGTCTCATCTAGCCGTTCTAAGTAAAGAAGTCGCTCTTCTACTAGAGTAGTATCAGGGAGTAACTCGAAGGCTATCTTCAATGAAGGAATCTCACACTCAATAGGAAGGGTCGCCTCCAGTCCATAAACTAACTGAAAAGGAGTGAAATTGGTGGCGTCCTTCACGGAGGTATGGTAGGCCCACAAAGCGGAGAACAACATCAGATGCCAATTGGACTTATGTATGCCAACAGTTCTTTGAAGCATCGTGACCAAAACCTTATTCACGACTTCCACTTGACCGTTTGCCTGAGGATAGTACGGGGTCGAAATATCATGCCTAAGGCCCAACTGGGTTGTTAACTCGGTCATCATGTGATTATGAAAATGTTTTCCGTGATCAGTGACGATGGCTTGGGGTACTCCGAACCGCGAAATAACATGATTGAACAAGAACTGCACCGCGGTGTGACCATCTTCTGACAATGTAGGCATCGCCTCGGCCCATTTTGTGAAATAAGCAACAACAACGATGATGTACCCATGCCCCCCAGCCGAGCGAGGGTTACAGGTCACATAATCGATGCCCCATTTGGCAAAGGGGCCGACGGTTACAACGGGGTGCAGCGGAGCAGGGGGTGCACATATCTTCCATTGGTAAATCTGGCACTCATGACATGAACAGACAGCAAGAATGCAATCCTTAAAAATGGAGGGCCATAAATAGCCAACACGGAGGATTTTCTATGCAGTGGCATATCCAGACATGTGACCACCACAAGCACCAGAGTGGCAGTCATTCATAACTCTCTCTGCTTCTTCTAAGGTCAAGCATCGGCGAAGAACAGAATCGACACCGAGACGGTACAGGGTGTCCCCAACGATGCGATATGGTTGGGCTTGATGTCGGATCCATCGACGAGCATCCTTAGAGGTCTCGGGATGAAAGGAGGACGTCTACAGATAGACAATAATATCCCCGTACCAGGGATCAAGGGTGCTGATGAGGAAGAGAGTTTCGTCTGGAATGGAATCCTCTAACTGAGAGGAGGCAGCAAGGGATGGCAACAAACACAACAGCTTGGTGAAGACAAGTGATTTCTTCGACTTGGCAGTAGTAAATTCCAAGTCAAACTCTTGGACGATGACTATCCACTTCGAGTATTTGCCCCCTAACAATTGTCGTGACAGAATATAGGTCATGGAGTTGCAATCGGAGATCACTGTCGTAGTACGCAACAAGATGTAGTGACGGAATCATTAAACAGTGCAAACAACAGCGAGGGACAACTTCTCGACATAAGCATATCGAGTTTCCGTATCTAACAAGTTGCAGCTAAGGTAGTAGATAACATATTCGATGCCATCGTCATCATCCTGAACCAGAACCATACCGATGGTGGTATCAACAGCGGCCAAATACAACGTATAATCGCGATGATAATTTGGGGGTCGCAACGAAGGGACGGAAACTAGAAGAGTTTTAAGATGTGCAAAATACTCCTCAGCTATGGCATCCCATTGAAATGGGGTGTCGCACTTGAGTAACCGCGTGAAACCTTTTGCCACTTCGGCATAATTCGGGATAAATCGTCGTAAGAAGTTAGCTTTACCCTGCAGACTCTGCAGTTTCCGCAAAGAAGCAGGGGGGAGGAAGATTCAAAATGGCTTCGACTTTAAGGGGATCCAAGCGGATGCCCTCTTGGGAGAGGATAAACCCGAGAAGTCGGCCAGATTCTACGCAGAAGACGCATTTATGCGGGTTCAGTTGGATATTGTAGTGTCGACAGCGAAGAGAAATCTCGCGGAGATGTGATGGGTGGTCTGAGCACTTAGCTGAATGAGCCGGAAGGTCATCCAGATAAGGCTGTACGATGTGTTGGATATCGTGAAAGGCGTAAGACATCGCACGTTGAAAAGTGGCACCAGCATTCTTGAGACTGAAAGGGAGCTTTTTGTAAGCGAAAGTACCCCACGGACAGATAAAGGCTGTCTTGTGTTGATCAGCGGGTGCGATATTAATCTGGTTGTAGCCAGAAAAGCCATCCATAAACGAATATATTTCACTCCCCGGACACTCATCAATGAGTTGGTCAATGAAAGGTGTGGGGTAGTTATCTTTTGGGCAGGCTCGGTTAATATCGCGATAATCGACACAGACACGAATAGTACCCTGCTTTTTGTCCACAGGGACAATGTTTGAGACCCAATCTATGAGTGGGATAGGGTAAATAAAACCAGCTTTAAGAATTTTTTCAACTTTCGCTTTGATAGCTGCGGCCTTACGGGGGTGCACAGGGCGTAAACGCTTCCGAACAGGTTTGGCTCCTGGATACATAGGTATCTCATGCACTACAATGTTTGGATAAATGTCGGGCATCTCTTCATAAGACCATGCAAAGACGTCACAGAACTCGCGAAAAAGCGCTATATAGATTTGAATCTCCTCAGGAGTGCAAGTGACTCCTATATAGATGTTCTCGACAATCCCTGCTTTGATAGAGATTTCGATAGGTTGGGTCTGCGTAATGTTCCCCAAATTGCCTTCAGACGATACTTGATAGATCTGAATAGGCGTCTTAAGAGGTTGTGAAGGGAGACATGGAGCAAACCACTCGAGACAAGCCAACGTTTCCCGGAGGGTAGGGAGAAACGAGGAACGGTGGTGAAGATGGGACCACGGAGGTTCCTCGAGAGACATGGTCTCTATGATGGCTTCGTCGGAAGGAAATATTTCCTTTAATGGATCCGAGGAGGCACATTCTCCAAGCCAGGGGGAATAGTCGTATGAGTCAAGAGTTCCGCTTAAAGAAGCGGGTTCAGCAGGAGGAGTCGATACAACAGCGATTTCGATGTAGTTGAGCTCGGTGGGACTCAACGGCATCTCCTCGCCCCACGATTCTATCTGGTCGATGGGGGGAGGACCTAGGGATTAGAACAAACCGAAATCATAGTGATGGAGGCGAGGTTGGGAGGTGGGAGGGAGAAAACACCCATGAGGGCGGGATCTTTGAAGAGCCCGGCTCCCACACTCTCAAAAGGGATGGAGGTATGCTCCACAAAAGGCACATTTCCTTCAGAAGAAGAAGCGAAGAAGGAGAGCTGGTCTACCGTGACAATTTTCCCTTGGTGAGGGAACCAGATGACACGGAAGAGGGATGAAGCCACGGCACGCATGGCATACGTCCAACTCCGGCCCAGAAGGAGGTTGTAAGTAAGATTCACATCAACGACCTCAACTTCTACTTCAACAGTTTTTCCTTCTAAAGTAATTGGCAATCGTTGAAGAATACCATAGGGACGAGATTCTCTCCCATCGAAAGCTTCCAATGTCGTAGGAGACTGGCTCAGAGTCGGAGACCCGATCGCTTTCCAACAAGCAATAGACATGATGCAAGTTGACGTGCCCTCATCAATAGCTGTACGATAGATCGTTTTTGAATTGATGATGACTTGTATAAGAAAAGCGATCTGATGAGGCAGCCTTGGGACATGGCTCTCGAGATCAAAGGTAATCAGATCCGAGTCTGTTGGGTCGATGCCACCGATCACTGATAGCAGGGACTTCCTCTGAGGGGGGTAGCTCTGGAGAACTTCTAAGGCAGACATAACCGACGGAGCCTGCACTAAGTCCTCAACTATGCTATAGTGCTGAGCAGCGCGAGCATTTGGGTTGTAAGATGATCTCCTGAGTACTCCTTTAGGAGGGGGTCGGATGGTCGTCTCAGTACTTGGTCTCTCGATGTGGAGTGGACTAGAGTTGGACGAAGGAGCACTTGAGGGAACCTCGGGCTCCTTCCCGGCAGACGACAGATACTCCTTTGTTCGAGTCGTTACATGAACGGGAATGGATCCAGCCATGAAGACTTAGGAACCAAAGGGAGAAGAAGATGGATCAGCCACCATTTGAGTCTTTTGAGAGGGGAAAGGTTCTTTAAGAACCGCAGGAATCCCAGGAGCGCCTTTCAACAAACGACTAACCTCGGACCGCCTTGGGTAGTCTTTAGTATAGTGATCCTCCTCACAAATGAGACAAGGATATTTGGGTTTGCGCTTAGCTCCTTCCTTGGATGGAGGTTTGGAGGAATCTTGTTTAGGTTGTTCAAACTTATTCTTTGCTTTCCCCTTTTTCTTTCCTTTCGAGGCCTTAATCGCCGTGGTGGACTAGACGGTGTTAACCTCAGAAGTACTTCCAGAATTTGAACCACCCTGAGAAGTGTTTTCGTTAGAAGCATCCGACTTTTGCTTCCCAGGGTTCCAGGATGATTTTTTGGACGACGGATTCACAGAGCCAGTAACTCCATCAACATATGGCTTTGGTGGAGCCTTGGATGTACCGGGTCTCGGGGCATCAGGCAAATACTCATACAAAGTACCTGACTGAGAGTAAACTAAGTCAAGGTACTGAGCACGCGCGATCGCTTTCTCTTCAGTCACGCAAGCTCCCATAGCAATGTCCCGTGCAATCTTAGGGACAAAGGAAGTCGTGAACCAATCGGTGAGGAGTTGATCAGGAATCCAAAACTTGATCAACCGGCAACGCCTTCTCCATTCATGTATATGATCAGAGATGTGCGTAGCCGTATCTTGCTTGAGAGACGTAAGGAGATGGGTCCCTATCTTGTACCGAATGGGTAGCTGAAAATGAGTGAGGAATGTCATAGCCAATGAATTAAAATCTTGAAAAGACGCACGGGTCAATTCAATGTACCATTTAGCGGCGGAGCCGGTGAGAGTCCTTTGGAACAGGCGAAGTCGAATCGAATCATCAAGCCATGAATTAGACGAACACCATAGGTGATAAGTCAATACATGGGCTTGAGGATCCTCTCCGGCTTTGCCGTCGAATTTGGGACAGTCACCGGGTATTTTAGTTGGAACTGGTGGCCATTGTGGATTATGCAAAATAGGATCATTTGTTAACTTTGACACATCGGGCAGTTCCAACGTCACTAGAAATGGTAGTTGCGGGTTAAAGGACATCTGCGGATATGAGGTAGGGCCAGAGTTCCATCCAGTTGCTGGTTGCCCCCACTGACCTTGTCCGGACGGACTAGGTCCAAACGGACCCTGTCCATAGGAACTTTGTCCATAAGGGTTATATCTGTAACCGAATGGTTGATACTGGTTCTGCCCCCTAGCGCCCCATGGGTTACCAAACTGTCCTGCAGGTTGCTGATAATTTTGATAAGGGGTGACCTGCGGCTGTTGGTAATTTTGATATGGGGCAAATTGATTTTTCCCCTGGGGTTGCTGGTACCCATATGGTTGTTAGGCTCCATATTGAGCCTGGGAACCAGGCGACATCTGATAAGAAGGTTGGGATTGGTACCCACCTTGTGGCTGGAGACCAGTTTGATTCTGGGGTTGGTAACCGGGTTGAGCCTGAAAAGCAGGAACCATCTGCATGCCCGATTGAGCCGCCCCAGAAAGATATCCTCGCGAAGATTGAGGTTGGGCAATCTGGCCGAAAGGTTGTCCTGGTTGGATTTGAGACGAACCTACTTGCCCAGAAGGTTGAGCTTTCTGGGCGTTTGGTTGTCCTTGCGCAACCGAAGGTTGTCCTTGTAGGCCAGATGGCTGATTAGGCCAAGCAGTGGGTTGGCCTTGCTGTGCGTAAGGCTGGCCCCCTTACCCAGAAGGGTAGCCTTGTTGGTTTCCAGGTTGTCCTTGCTGTGTGTAAGGTTGTCCCAGGTTCCCATAGGGTTGACCCGAAGGGTATCCCTGTTTGGGTCCAGGTTGTCCTTGTTGAGCATAAGGTTGTCCTGGGTTTCCAGAAGGTTGCCCAAGATATGTATAAGACGGACTAACAGAGGCCGAAGGTTGTCCCTGATAGGGTTGTCCTTGCGAGCCTCCAGGTTGCCCTGGATACGTTTGGCCATAATTCTGCTGCCCATAATTAGGTTGCGTATAGGATGGCTGACCTTGGTATGATGGTCCTTGGGATGGCTGCCCTTGACCCCAACGGAATTGGCCACCACCATAACCGGTGGTACCCCAAGCCACATTCAACGGGACTGTACCCTCAACAGCGGGTTCAGCTGGCAAGGAGGTATACAAATAGTGATTGACAGGATCATAATAAGGGCCTTGCCCGCCTGGATTTTGGACAGCATGCAAGTCCTTCAAGCATTCACCCTTGAAAGTAGATATCCCAAGACAACTCTCTCTCTCTCACAAGTTTACACAAGATGGAAACACTCCACAACCTTCCTTAAGCACTATAGCAATCCCACACTTATCACACCAGCTACCTATCAAGCTTACACACTATCAACAATGCTCTAAACACAATCAATTCCAAACTAGCAGCTCATGGCAATGGTGGAGGCTTAAATAGGAGAAGGAGTCTCCATGAATGGTGTGAGGATGAGCTTATCTCCAAGGAAGGTGGCTCAAATGACAAAACAAACATGTCAGAGAAGGGAGGGCGACATTTACAAGGCCACCAACCAGGTCTGGAGTCATTTGGAAGGCCGACTGTTAGAACAAACTCGCCCAAACTGGAGCATCGCGGTTGCATAACTGCACTGGAGCGCTGTCATCGCTGCTGAATAACAAGGAAAGTCTTATTAGCGCGATCAGATATAAGGAACAACGCGCTGTCACATGAAATTCGACCAGCGCGGGAAAGTCGTGTGCTTCCGCGCTGGCAGCACATTAAGTCTGTTTAGGAGCGCTCATCAGCGCATTTATTTTTACAACAGTCGCGATGATAGAGGAAACTTTGGCAAAGTGGGTTATTTGGCCACATCAGAGAGCATGAGCATGGTTAATTTGGTCCCATGACACAGTATGAAAACTGACAGGGAGACAGTGACAAATTACTGTGTAACAATGGTAAAAGAGAGTTACGAGGGCAGGAAAACTAAAAATGGAGCTGACTCTGATACCATGTCAGGCCAGGAGGTAACTCCTCAAATGAATTGTGTTTCTTCATTAAGATTGCTCATGGTTATATATAAGGAGGGAGAGACTCTTTGGCTCCACCTCCTAGTGTCTCTTCATTTTCCTATTCTCCATTATTTATAAATCTTCACCCGATCCAATGATTACATTTTTTATTGTTATCCTTATTCTCCAAAATAATAAACATAAAATTAATAACAATAATTATAAATAATTATAAATAATAATTGAACTAGCCTAGATCCATGTTAACTCCTTATCTACCAAGTGTCGAGAATGATCAAATCTCTTGAGATGCACACCATTTTAGAGTGAAAAGAGATTTGATCTCTTTAGGCACTTGGTAGAGTGATCAAATCTCTTGAGATGCAAATCTCTTTTAAAGCGAAAAGAGATTTGATCCCTGTAGGCACTTGGTAGATCTCGAACTAAGATGGATTTAGACTCGTAATAATAATAATTGTTTTGTGCACAATATGATAGAGTTGCTATAATGTCATGTTTAATATTTTGACTTAGTCAAACTACATAAAAATAAAATAAAATAAATAATTATAGTTATCAATCAAACATTTTGACTCAGTCAAATTACATAAGACTAACAATACAAATAAAATAAAATTAATAATTATGATTATTTGTATTTATATTTATAATTAATAATTAAGGCAACCTAGATCCATCTTAACTGAGCATCTACCAAGCAAATGCAAACCTTGTTTAGAGTGAAAAGAGAATTGATACCTCCAGACACTTAGTAGATCATGTTTTAATATTTTTGACTTGGTTAAATTACATAAAAATAAAATAAAATAAAATAATTATTAATTAACCAATCAAATTTTGATCTAAGTCCAATTACATGAAGACTTAACAATACAAAATAAAATAAAAATTAATAATATAATTATCTGTATTAAATTTTATAATTAAATAATTAAGCCAAACCTAGATCCTAATCCTCTTCACTTAGCATCTACCAAGCAAATGCAAACCTTGTTTAGAGTGAAAGAGATTTGATACCTCCTAGACGCTTAGTAAATCTGGAGTAAAGATATATCTAGACTAGTTTTAAAATAGATCTATCTTAACTCCAGATCTACCAAATGTCCAAAAATATCAAATCTCTTCACTCGAAATAAAGTTTCCATTTACTTAATAAATATCCAATTAAAATAGATCTAAATTAACCTAATTATAATTATAATTTAATTATTTTTTATAATTTTTAAATTATTAATACCTATCAACAACCTTATCCATTATTTAATTTATATAACTACCATAATTACATATCTCCTCCCCACTACGCCTTTGATTTTCAAACCATTACATTAATCCTTTATTGGTAGATTATAGGTCCACTACGCCTTTGATTTTCAAACCATTACATTAATCCTTTATTGGTAGATTATAGGTCGGCCCCAGGTCCACACTACTCTTTTATTTGTAAATTGTGGGTCCACACTCGAACCGTCAACTGCTCCAACAAAATATCTCCTGCGAATTAGGTTTTTTTGGCCTGTAATCTTTCCGGGATAAGCGAAAGGCGATTATATTTAGAGTAATAATCCGAAAAAAACGGCACATTCCGCGAAGTTTCCACCTCAGCCATGGCACGCTTCCTTCAATCTCGATCGTGTCAGCTGGCGGTTACTGAGTACGATTTAACAGCTGAGTCCTCTTTTGTTCACGCGTGAATCACCATTTCCAGTATTCGAAAAACAATCCCCATCCCTGACGCTCCAGCGCTTAAGCCACCATTGCCAGTCTTATCCTTAAAATGAGCCAACGCACAACGTTCGAATCTCTCGATCAAATGTGGCCTCCCCCCATCCACAAATCGAATCCATCCGACGAGATGGATGTTGAGCACATTCGCCCTCGCCATCCCACGATCGCAGGGATTCTCTTCTGCTGTTTCCATGGGGCAGACGACGAACGCTCACTCCTTCGGACCTCCTGGTTTCATAAGGTCAAGCGATCGAATCCTGGGGCGGATCCGTCTGACGGGGATCCTGACAATTGGTGGCGCAAGGGCTGGAACAGTGTCAGGCGTGCTGGAGAATGGTCGGAATCCATAGTGGAGGATGCCGGTGGTTGTTGCAACGGACCCAAATTGAAAAACTTTGCCCGCAGGGTAAAGAACGACGGAAAAACGATATGCACTTCCCGGCCATCGAGGTTTGGGTACGATCCTCTCAGTTACGAGCTCAATTTCGACCAGGGGTCTCGGCAAATTGAGGATCATGAGAAGCAGGGTATGCCCTTGAATGCCCTGAAGCCAGGGGAGTCTCAGGGCAATCACGAATGAAACCTGACAAACCCTAAGAAAACCCCTAGAGCGTGCCCTGCAGAAAGGGAATTCTTTTTGAGGCCGGCGGTCTTTCTGTGGATTCGAGGTTGAAACGCCCGCGTATGAATAGTTTTATGGGTTCACCGCTCTTTGTACTACTACAAGTATTTTCTAGTAGACGTAGTATTTGTATTGAAAGTATTATAGTTTGAACAGCTTTCTATAGTTTCTTGGTATATGAAAGAAATGTGTGAACACTTTAATTGGTCTTGAATGCTCAATATACTGCTTTTATTGTCTGATTTTGTGGTTTTACTGCTCATGCGTATTGATTACATCACGATTTCTGAAAAGTATTATTTTGTAATGTAATTTATTTTTCTCTTCTGCGATGTCCACACAATGATAGGTCGTGGGTATAGTATTTTACTTTTAGGCAGCTTAGCATCAGATATTTTAAGTTTCATTGCTGAATCCTGGAAACTGTTTTCGGCAGGGTAACTTCTTTTTGGTTTCCAAAATGTTTCTGATTTTCTGAAACCATTTGTGAAACGGATCAGACGGTACGTGGAAACTACTATAAGCCGATTCTAGAAACATTTGTGCCATTTTCTTGAACAATTTAAAGGAAATATTCAAAAGCCTTAAAGTTTGCTCTTCTTAAAATGTAAAATAAAAGGCCTCTGAAATAGAGAAAAAAAGTAAATTTTTGCAAGATCTGATGTTTAAAATAGATTGGTAAAGCAGCGGAAAAAATGCAAAATAGAATAGCAGGTTCCAGAAAAAGGCAGATCACTATAGCAAGTTCCTAAAAGCATATTTTGTTTGAAAAAATGTTTCTGTTTCTGGGAATCATTTTATAATCTATCCTGTTTTTTGCAATTTTCTTCGTATACTCAATCCCAAAGTTTATAAGACTTTTGAACATTAGCTGTACCTGTTTCTGGAAAAGCATATTCCTTGGATTACTGTTACCACTTTTTTAGGTCACACTCAGCCTTTTACATAAGAAATAAAGGTTCATTCTCCAATCCAGCTATTTGATTGAGTTAAATGTCACCTATCTTATTAGAATCAGATGATTTATGAAAAGTCAAAATATATGTCGAAGTTGTTTTGTCCGTTCCTCTATGTTCATAGTAGATTTCCATCAAAAGCCACCAAACCGAAGCTTTTGAATAAGATGTTTTATATACTACATTTTTAGGGTCACACTCAGCCTTTTACATAAGAAATAAAGGTTCGTTCTCCAATCCATGATTGAGTTAAATGTCACCTATCTTATTAGAATCAGATGATTTATGAAAAGTCAAAATATATGTCGAAGTTGTTTTGTCCATTCCTCTATGTTCATAGTAGATTTCCATCAAAAGCCACCCAACCGAAACTTTTGAATAAGATGTTTTATATGTCAAATAATTGAAAATTGTTTTGCCCACTTTTCAGTTAAGGGCCTGCCAAATTTCGGCTTAGAATCACATGTTTTATATGTTAAATACTTGTGATATTTACTTTGTCCATCCAACCATTATGAGTTAAATGCCGTCCAACTTCAACTTGCTCTTTTCCCTTGGAATATTTTAGTGACATTAATGCCAAATTTTCTGGTTCACACTTATTCTTCTCTATGTGGTATAAAGTTTGGGAATTTGTTAAAAGGACCATACAATAGTTAAAACTGAACATTTTCCATGGTAAATTTCGAAGATGATGTCTATTGCAGGCAGCTGCAAAGAATATAAAAAGAAATAATGGTGAACTCTGTAGGAAAACATTTTCCATGGTGAACTCTAGGAAAACGGATGGGCCTGGTTCCTGAACATCATTTGTTCAGAAACAGTGAATTGTCCAAAATCTCTCTGTATAAACTCAATGATTATTATAATTAATTGTGAATAGTAAGAAAAACATGAGCCTTTTTGTCATGCAAGCTAAGCAATAGCCTTGTTATTCAAAAGAGTATGTTCAAAGCCTTGAACTCTCATGTACAATTTAAAAAATATGTATAAAAAAATAAATCACACTTTATTGAGTGCCCCTCTTTAAATCTCAAGTTTTTTAATATGTGGTTAAAATTGATAATGCTATAATGGTTACTGTGGATATTTTGATAGATTTTATTTGATGTAAATATTTATTATTATTTAATATGTTGGTGAAGTTAAAAAAGAGAGTAGTCAATATGGATCTTGATTTTCCAATCTTTCAAGCTGTAAAGGGATTTGGAAAGGTTTTTATCTTATCTGAATTAGATGTTATGATTTGGTAGTTGAACTACTCAATTGTGAGCAATTAGTGGAAAGAATAGGAATGGCATTAAACTGCTCTTGGAGTATGAGCTACATGTTCATTCTAAAGACTTTTGATTGATAATACATTTTGAGGGACTTTGAATTCTCATACAGGGAGTGTGCTTTGGATGAGCAGGGATAATAGTGAGTAGTGGAGTGTGGGTCATGTGTGTGAGAGAGAAAAATAAGTGTAGGCTAGTGAACCAATAATACTTGTGAGCTAAAAACTAAACCACATTGCTGAAAGTGACTTTGATTGGGTGTAACAAAGAACCTTCTAAGTCACATCAAATTTGTGTAGAGTTTGTGAACAAACTTAAATTAGATAGGGGAAATAGTGTGAAAACCTTTAGTGTGAGCTAGAGACCGGAAGAATTGCCTAAATTGGTGGTCTTAATTTAGCATGCAGACATTGAGAAAAGGGAAGGATCAAGGGATTCTTAGCTTGAAGGACTCCCTTTGTGTTGTGCAAGGCCATAGTGGCCATAGTGTAAATGTTAATTGGACTAGGCTTAGTAGTTGAAAAGTTGGACATTGATTTCCTTTATGGAACAAGAGTGGTCTTCATGTCCTTTAACATGAATTGAATCTATTGACTTCAAGTAAAAGTTTCTCTTAAAGCCATTGGATTTGGCTCGTGGGTGGCCAATTGCAAGAAATTTAAAGTGTAGCAAAGCCTATCATTTGGTGGAGACTGATTCATCCTTTTTTAGTATCTAGCAAATCTTAAATCAACTTAAATAAGTGTCTATTTCTCAAAAGTGAGATTTGTTATCCACTTGAAGTCATGTGATTGTCATTCAAAAATGTTTTTATTGCTTGTTCAAGAGAACATTGATCAAAATGTTTTCATTGCTTGCTGAGGTGGATTTCAATCTCAAGTGAATGGTTCAATGTTTCCGTTGGAGGAGGATTGCATATAAATATTTGAATGAAATTTTTAATGTGAGTAATGCTTTGAATGCTAATGTTTATAGTGGAAGACTTGGGAGAGTCTCTATAGAACATTTGAACTAATTAATTAAAGAAATCACCAATGAAATTTTGAAGTTTGTAATTTTGTTGTAATAATTGAGGCCTTTAGAACCTTTTAAATTAATGTATTGTGATTATCTTTGTTGGGATATCAATAATAGTGAATCAATTGGAATTTGTTTATGAATTGGGTGAGGGAGATTTGAAGTTCTTCATTGAGTAGTGATTTTAGAAGGATATGGTGAATGCCATAGTTGGGATAACCATGGAGCATAGCCCATGTTCAAATTGAGAAGTTTAAATGCCTTGGGTTGTCTTAAGCTCAAGTAGCCTTTGGGTCGTCATGAAGTTTACGAATAATTTTGGCTATTATAAATCTAGAAATGATCATTTGTATTTATTTTATGCTCACAAGTATAGTTACTTTCATGCAAGCGCAAGCATGTAACATGGGTGTAAATGTTTGGACATTTTTGGATGAGAATTTTGGAAGCTTTTAATGTATCTTATGGCTTCTATTGATTACATAGTCTACCTCTGGTATGATTATCATTTGAGTTTTCTACATAGAGAGATTTCAAGTGGTAATTATGCCATTTAAGTGAAAGGCATGGTAAGACCTCCTCCTCCATTTTTTACTAATATTATCTTTTTCCCCTATATTTTTAATGGGTAAGAGTTATTAGCTATGTGGTCTCCTCATGGGACAATCAAGTGGTTGGCAAAAGGGGATATTATTCCCTTCATTTGGTTTTCAATCCCACAGGGGGATTTCTTTGGATCTTTGTGATAAGACTCAAGGATAGGTTCTTGCGGTTGGCACAAGGGGTTGTTATCCCCTTCACTTGGTTTTTAATTCCACAGGGTGACTTCTTTGGATCATTGTGATAAGACTCGAGGAGTATTTTGGATCATTGTGATAAGACTCCAGGATAGGCTCTTGCACCCTCGTGGAGTCTCAACTCTTGCTAAGTGATAAATTCTTGGTATATCTAGCTTATGTGCTATTAGATATACTCTTGGCGTTATAGTGGCAGCTGCTAGGTTTGATATGGGCCTCGCCCAAATTACCACCTATTCTCCATTGTAAAAAAATAAGAGTTATTCACTATGTGAAAGAAGACAATATGTCCAAATGTAATTTTCATGTTTTTACTTGTTAAAAATTTGTGTGAATTTTATGCTTATGAGACAAGCTTTTATTTTTCTTCTTGTGTGGCAATAAGTTTATTTCATTGGCAGAAATATATTCATATTACTAAGCGGATTTGGGATACATGAAACTCTTTGTATATTTGGGTTATGGGCTGTTGGATATACTCTTCTTGTTATAATGGAAACCACTAGGTCTGATCTTGGGTATAACCCAAAATACTCCAACAAGTTACCCATTCACAATGGTCGATAGAAAAAGGAGCTATTCACCATGTGAACACTAAAAGAAGACAATATGTTGAAATGTAATTTTCATGTTTTTACTTGGTTAATTTTATTTGTGAAATTTATGCTTATGAGATAAAAATTTATTTTTCTCCTTTCCTTCCCATAAGATTTACTTCATTGGCTGAAATATATTCATATTAATGTTTTGAGACTACGAAATTCAAAGAAACCACTTTGAAGTTTCCACTTCTGCAAACAAGAACTTGCAAATATGCTAAGTATTAGTCAATCTAGGGTAAGTAAAGCGGGTGAAGAGTATTGTGGAATATCTATTGAAACCCACAAAATTTTGGACATTAAGGTGCTATATTATTTGGAAGTGGGGCTGAAAATAGATCAAAATTATAATTGTTTCGGGAAAGTTGTTCAAATATTTTGACTTGGACTTAATTAGTAGATAACAAAGTTTTTGATGAATTTGGTCACTATTTAAAGTGGACTTGAAATCATATCTCCCACAAATATAAATATTATTTACCAGAGTTAGCCCAACGAGCTAAGCCACACAATGGATGTCTCACATCATTTTCTAACCAATATCGGGGCCCAACCCATAGAAATCAAATTTAAAAAGCTAATTGAGTTTTTATTTTCTTGTTTCGGTGCCAACAATTTTTGCGACATGTCATACCTCCCCTCCTTGAATCTCAATGCACCCATTTCCATGCTCTCCAGCAAAGGTTGTCATTGCCTCAATAACAACTTTCATGGGGGAAGGATGTCTTGTTAGATAACCATGATTACATGACAAAACAACAGATGTATTGTTGACATATGGCTATGCGGTTTATCTTTATGTAGACCATGATTTCATGGATATTAAATTCACTTTACCCATCTAGCGAGATGTGTGGAAGAGCTATTAGAACTCACAAAATGGTGGACATTAAAGCATTATATAATTCGGAAGTGGGGCTGAAAATAGATCAAAATAATAAGTGTTTTGGGAAAGTTTTCCAAATATTTTGACTTGGACTTAATTAGTAAATAACAAAGTTTATGATTAATG
Source organism: Pinus taeda (assembly GCA_000404065.3). Lineage (NCBI taxonomy): Eukaryota > Viridiplantae > Streptophyta > Pinopsida > Pinales > Pinaceae > Pinus > Pinus taeda. Next base: position 17,623 of record APFE031746687.1, on the reverse strand, counting down.
AAACTCAAAAATGTGGATAGTAAATTATTATTTGTTGTTGGAATTTGGCCACTATTTAAAATGGACATGAAATCACATCTCCCACAAATGTAAATGTTATTTACTAGAGTTAGCCCATTAGGCTAAGCCAAATAATGGATGTCCCACAACATTTGCCAAGCAATATAGGGGCTCAACCCATAGAAATCAAATAAATCTAATCGAGTTTTTTCTTTTCTTGTTTCAGTGCCAACAATTTTTGTGACATGTCATACCTCTTGATGAGCCTCAGAATTGCAACAAAGATATTGCAACTCCTGAGGCGATCAACCTAAATAATCAATTGGAGGTTTGTATAAACTTAAGAGGGGTCGACACTATATGTGTAGTAGACACCTTCCTCTTCCTAGTCCGATTCCCTTTAATGAAAGTGAAAGGAGGCAATGAAACAACTTCAAATGAGAAAAGATCTTAGGTAAGCCGTCAATCCTAAATAACAATAAGAAAATCTATTCTACTTGGAAAGTAAATGGCATGAAAGAAATCTATTATATTTGCAGAAATGTGGAGTATAATGACAACTAAGCAAATATAATCTATATTGCGGGAAAATAAATGGCATTAAAAGAAATATATTCGATTTTGTAGGGAAGAAAAGTCCTAGATTAATTTTGCAAGAAGGAAAACACACTTTGTTTGAAGTAAATCACAGAAAAGAAATCTAGATTAATTGTAGAAATCAACATCCAAGAAGAAGCTAATGTAAGAGCTAAGTGATGACCTAACCAAACCTTAGCTCAACCAAAGTGGCCTCAAATCCTTCATGAGCTATAAATTTTTACTCCTCCCATGAATTTAGAGTGAATCTAGGCAAGGAAAATCTCGAAAACAAATTGCTACAGGTTTGTTACATTGAGTGATATGATGTTGAGAAATGGCAACAAGAAATTCCAGTTTAATTTGTTCTTGAATTACACTGAGAATTAAAATCGAATTCTATTCTCATAGAAACTTGTAAATAGTTAATTAAATTTAATTAACTTAATTAGCTTAGGAATTTCGAGTTGGATTTTTTTTTAGTCATGTATATGTTCTCCCTAAGTTTAAGGGGTTTAATATGAGTTTAAATTGAGTTCGAAATTAGATCACTTAGTTTATTGAATTAAGTTCAGTTAAATTAGTTCCAAAATGTTTGAGGGAACTAATAGAGAGTTAATAGTTAGTTGGTGCACTATTGCATCCACAAGTGTTACTCTAGTTAACTAAAGATTCCCTCATTAGAAATTCATGCATGTCGATTCTCAGAAAGACCCAGTTGAGACTAGAGTGCAGTGACAATGTACTATCAGTGGTATTATTTACTGTAGTGTAAATATCATGCATGCATAAAAGATTGATCCTATGTTTGGATTGCACAGTTTTGGAAGTATGAATTCTCTTTCAATACATGTTATTCATCATAGGAATAACACAAGAGATTAGGGGCTTGGAGAGCTGCAAAATTGGCTAAGTGTTGGCCAAGTGCTAGCTTGTGAACTGAGAGAATTGAGCATACTTGTGCGGAATTGTTCTAGTGAAAACAAGCTTTGTATTTTCACTCATATTTCTTATTTATGCAATATAGATAACGGGGTTTTGAGCAGTGGCTTTCCCTAGATACATCTTGTGTTATTTATTTTCTTCTTGTTCATATTGTTCTCATCGATCTATTGGCTTGCGCTGGTTGAAAGTAGAAATAGATTCTTGTCCTGCGATTTAGTACATTGCATGAGCCCGTGAATATACAAGATTTTCTACATGGTATCAGAGCTGAGAACGATATACTGGAGGATATTTCAAAGTTTTGAGTTTTTGGTTACAGGGGAAATTCGAATTTGCAATACATACTTCAGGGTCGATAGATGACGTTCTACGATTTGTGGCTCAAGTATGCCTAGGAAGGCAACTCAAATTTTATAGCCTGGAGGAACAAAATGGAAGTTGTGCTAGAGGATATTGAAGAAATTCGCTGATTAAGAAATTCGTAAACCAACAACATCAGATGCACAAAATCTGGCCCAATGGAAGAAGTGTGTAGCGACGCTGAGGCGAATAATTTTAAGGGAGTTCGAGACCACATTATCTCGAGTCTCCATCGCAAGGAAACTTCATATGCTATGTGGAAAGCATTGATGGACTTGTATCAGAATAGCATTGACCAAAGGAAATTGGCATTGAAGGACAAACTTTGAAAAATCAAAACGGGGAAAGGCGAGACAATTCCAAAATACTTGACCAAGTTCACTCAGTGTCATGATGAACTTGGAAGTGTTGGAATCACGGTTGCCGAGGATGATATGGTGAGTCTTGCTCTTCTAGGACTCTCAAAGAGTTGGCATAATTATCAGGGCTCTATCAATGGTCGGGAGATGCTGCCAGATTGGGAATCACTGTGGTCAGATTTGATCCAGGAAGAGATCAGGAGGTACAATAGGGAGGAATCATCATCAAAGACTGATGATGAAGAGAACAATGCCTTGGTGATTAAGGCAAAGAAGGAGAAAGGGAAAGCTTCCCATTTCAAATCAGATTCTTATCATGGAGGTAAGACGAAAGACATGACGAAAGTTAAGTGCTTTCATTGTCATGAGCTAAGTCATTTTGCTATAAATTGTCCACTCAAGAAGTCCAAGAAGAAGTCCTTAGGAGGAATGGCGGGTGAGGCTTTGGCCTCTCAATTTGAATTGTATTTTCCCCTCATTGCATGCATGGTGTCATCAATGATACGAAGTGTATGGTACTTAGACAGTGAAGCTTCATTCAACATGATTGGTGACAAAGAGTTATTTAGTGACCTCGAGGAGAAAGATCTCCAGATGCATATCGAGATGGGTGACGATGAAGAGTATAGTGTTACTGGATTGGGCATCATTAATTTTTAGACAGAGCATGGGGCTCCACTCACCTTGAAGAATGTTATGTATGTGCTTAGGCTAAAGAAGAACTTGGTATATGTTCCCATGGTTGAGGATAGAGGATATGATGTGATCTTCTTGAAAGGAAAGGTGCTCCTTCGACACATAGCCACAGGGCAAGTAAAAAATATAAGGATTGAGGTGAAGAATATCTATAAATTGGAGGTAGAGGAGTGTGCTGCTTTGACCACAAAAGCATAAAGGGTGCAGAGCCGAGACATTGGTGAGTTGTGGCACAGGCGATTGGGCCACTTGCATCATGGGGCTTTGAAGATATTGCAACAGATCTACACCGTGTTCCTTTCATGATAGAGACAGTCGAACAAAGGCTATTCTAGAGCGAGTCCATTCAGATGTGTGTGGACCATTCTCGACAACATCCACGACCAAACACAAGTATTATGTTATATTTGTTGATGACTTTTCTCGAAAATTCTAGATATTTTTCAAGCTGAAAAAGGATCAAACTTTCACAAAGTTTTGTGAGTTTAAATAATTGGTGGAGAAATAATCGGGCAAGAAGGTTAAATCTCTACGAAGTGATAACAATGGTGAGTATGTCTCAGATGAGTTTAAGAACTTTTGTGCAGCGGAAGGGATTAAATGGGAGTTGACAACACCCCATAACCCTCAGTAGAATGGGGTGGCCGAGAGGAAGAACATAAGAATAGTAGGGACAACGAGGACAATGTTGCATGATCAGGGCCTACCACTACACTTGTGGGCCAAGGCATGCAACACAACTTTTATGTTCGGAACCGTAGTCCACATCAGATACTTGAGATGAAGACACTAGATGAGGCTTATTCCAGTAAGAGGCCAGATGTTGGTCACTTCAGGATTTTTGGGTCATCGATATATTACCATGAGACCAAATATGCACGGAATAAGCTTAAGAAGACAACAGAGTTGGGGATATTTATGGGGTACACTAATACACCTCACAACTATCGGGTGCACTTGCCGACCAATAGGATCACAATGGTTCTCAGGGATGTCAGATTCGATGAGGAGAAGGCCATGCAAGTTTCCCTTGAGAGGGAGCTTGAGCTACATGCATATGATGATATTTTAGCTCCTTATGTTAAGGAGCCTCAGATTGATGTGGAGCAGCGACATGCAGAGGATTTGGGAGTGGAGACATTCACTTAGGCAAAGTCTTCCAGAAAGGGAAGAAAGTGCACCAAAAAGGCTGACAAATTGTTGGATGATGCACAGGAGAATGTGGGAACACCCACTTCTCAGCGCAAGCAGAGGAGGTCACATGAGAGGTACATTGGATACATGGCTCTTATGAGCAGATGTGTTGAGACAGAGCCATCTTCCTTTGAGGAGGCAGTGTAGCAATTGGTTTGGGTTGATGCCATGGTGGAAGAGTATGACTCCATAGTTCGTAACAGTGTTTGAGATGTGGTCCCGGGACTGGAGGACAAGTAAGTGGTGAGCTCTCGTTGGCTTTACAAAGTAAAACAAGCTATAAATGGTAGTGTGGAGAAGCATACAGCTAGATTTGTGGCCCATGGCTTTTCACAGGTAGAGGGGATTGACTATGATGAGATTTTTTCTCTTGTTGCAAGGTACTCATGAATCAGATCTATATTGGTACTATCAGCATAGGTGGGTTGGAAGATACATCAGATGGATGTGAAGACAACCTTCTTTAATGGCATGATTAAGGAGGAGGTGTACATAGAGTAGCGTGAAGGTTTTGAGACCTTTGACCATGATTCACATGTGTGTCGGTTCAAAAGAGCATTGTATGGGCTGAAGCAAGCACCCCATGCTTGGTACACTAAGATATATAGCTACTTCATTGAGTTGGGCTTCACGAAGAGAGAAGCGGATGAGAACCTATACCACATAGTGGTGGAAGGTAAATTATTGATAATTGTACTTTATGTTGATGATCTCATACTGACAGGTGATGATCAACTGATCAAATCTTGCAAGGAGGACCTTTCAAGGGAGTTTGAGATGAAGGACATGGGGCTCATGTATTACTTTCTTGGCATGGAGGTATGATAGGGGGATGGGGAGTTGTTTATGTCTTAGGGAAAGTATGTCAACGAGATACTCAGGAGATTCCCCCTGGAGAGTAGCAAATCCATGGAAAATCCTCTAGTAGGTAATTGGAGGAAGGAGGATGTTATTTAAGGGGAAGTAATGGAAGCTACTGTTTACAGGCAACTTGTAGGTCCACTCATGTACTTGGTGAAAACATGACCAAATATGTGTTATGCAGTTAACCAACTTAGTCAAGCGATGGTTAGGTCTACCACGCTGTATTGGAAGGCGACAACATGTGTTAAGATACCTCATGGGTACTTCTTAGTATGGATTATGGTACAGACGGACAGAGGGAGTGAAGCTTCAATGCTTCACTGATGCAGATTGAGCAGGGATTCCATCCAACCAGAAGAGAACATCAGGAGGGATCTTCAGTATTGGGTTAACAACAGTTTCTTGGTATAATAGGAAACAAAGATCGGTTGCACTCAGTTCGACAGAGGCAGAGTACATGGCTATGAGTCATGCAGCATGTGAGGCCATCTAGATGAGGAAGATCTTGGTTTGTTTGTGTGATCAACAGATGGATCCAACTGTGATTTACTGAGATAATCAGAGTATCCATGATCGGTCTAGTTTTTCATGATTGGTCCAAGCATATTGATATCCGATATCATCATCTCAGAGATTGTGTATTGAGGGAGATTATGTTGTTAGAGTACATTCCCACAGAGGAGCAAGATGTTGACATTTTGACAAAGGCATCGTCAAGATGTAAATTCGAGTTTCACAGAGACAAGATCATGATTGTTGATAATCCCTTTCTTGTTGAGAGGGAGTGTTGAGAAATGGAAACAAGAAATTACAATTTAATTTGTCCTTGAAATACACTGAGAATTAAAATCGAATTTTATTCTCATAGCAACTTGTAAATAGTTAATAAAGTTTAATTAACTTAATTAGCTCAGGAATTTCGAGTTGGAAGTCTTTCTATAGTCATGTATATGTTCTCCCTAAGTTTTAGGGGTCCAATATGAGATTAAATTGAGTTGGAAATTAGATCACTCAGTTTACTGAGTTAAGTTCAGTTAAATTAGTTCCAAACTATTTGAGAAACTAATAGAGAGTTAACAGTGAGTTGATGCACTAGTGCATTCACAAGTGTCACTCTAGTTAACTGAAAATTCTCTCATTAGAAACTCATGCATGTTGATTCTAAGAAAGACCTAGTTGAGACTAGAGTGTAGGGAAAGTGTACTATCAGATGTATTATTTATTGTTGTGTAGATATTATGCATGCATCAGAGATTGATCCCATGTTTGGATTGCACAGTTTTGGAAGCGTGAATTCCCTTTAAATACAATTTATTCATCCTAGGAATAACACAAGAGATTAGGGGCTTGGAGAGCTGCATAATTCACTAAGTGTTGGCCAAGAGCTAGCTTGTGAGCTAAGAGAGTTGAGCATACTTGTGCGAAATTGTTCTAGTGAGAGCAATCTTTGTATCTTCACTCATATTTATGATATATGCAATACAGAGAGCAGGGTTTTAAGATACATTAAAAAAGGGCGTTTCAACACGCTTTAATATATCTTCAATTATTTTTTTCGATGTAGGTCTTCTCAGAAATATGCACAGTGGGTACTCATTGGATGTGAAATTTAATTCTACATCTAATGTGTGTCTACACTTGAAGTTTGAGTAAACCTACAAGGAGATAAGCCAAAAATATAATTAAAAAAAGTAGCTTACTTTTTTTCCCTCCAAAATATTTTCCCTTGTGGATGACATCAACATACTGAATCCTATTAGTTCTTTTAAAGTTAATTTTGTCACATTTTTTGTTTTGAGACCCATTTTTTACATGAAAATTTCCCTAATGTTTCAATGTCTCAGCTGGTAATTCTTCAAAGTCGAAAATGCATCCATTGCTTGTTCTCAATGCCCTAGCTGGCTATTCTTCGAAACCAACATTGTGTCTATTGCTTTCTTTGTGTGCTCCACAAGAGTTGACGTGAAGGAATCAATTTCTTAGACTCATCTTCAATAAATTATATTGTCAATGCCCAAATTGAACCACTTCTAGGATGGACAACTTGAAAAGGGGTGGAGGTTGAGGGGGTCACTTCTAACTACTATGGTGGGAAAAGTGGGGTAGTGAGCCTTACTATTTTGAGTAAGAGACCACACACCATCCATCAAATATTATCAAAATGATTGAGGATGACAGTGATATTTTTATGACCATCAAATAATCAATTGTATTCATGTTGGTATGGATATATAAATCTATTATATATCATAAGCATATGCTCAAGTAAACATATATAATACTTTTCCTTGTGAGAATGAAGGGATTACATAAATTTTTGCATAACTTTCATAATAGTTTTAAAAAGGGACCCGACTATTTAATGGAACATTTGAAAAGGTATCTACCCTCAACACCATATTGTGTAAAAACTTTTAGTAGATTGGGAACGCCCACATAGAGAAAATTTGAAAGCCTTAAACTTATCAAAATTAAATGCATATCCTCCATCGTTTAATAGAAAATCATCTTCGTCCTCATAGTCAAACTCTTGCACTTTAGATGTCCTTTATTTTAAATGGTTGCACATTTTCATCATTCCTTGACATTTGATTACTAACATATGTTGGTGCTTTTGGGTGTCAATCAATCTTTCTCATTTAATGGTAGTTCCAAACCATATTGAATACCAAATTTGATAATTTATTACAATAATGAGAAAATTATAAAAAAATACACATATTTAACAACAAAATGAGTAAGAAAATATATATTCATACAAAAAGTAAACTTTGAATAAGAGAATATATATTCATACAAAAGGTAAACTTTGATATGAGTATCTAGTGAATTCTCAACAGCAAATAGATTTCATTTAAGCTAAGCCATTCCCATGCTATTATCATTAAAAAAAACAAATATTAACTAAATGAACCATTGCACTTTGCAACAATATTATAGAATCATTACATATGCTAGGCTTCACCTCCTTAGTGGCTTTCTTGAATTAAATGGAAATTTATTTTTATCAAACTTAAAATACCTTCCACATACCACGTAACTATTACATGTAACTTACATTATTTTGATACCTAAAATTTATAATACAACATCTCAAAATTAATAACAAAGTAAGGGGCCACCCAATACTTTCGTTTTCAAAGGGACCACCCATGGTGCCTTCTCCTCTCACATCCTTCTCAACAAAACTTGCGTTGTTGGTAAAAGTATGTTCTCATTTATATGATTAAGAAAAAGTAAACCTGTGCAGAAACGTTAGAAAGCGTATTTCTTAGGATTTATAAGACGTAAAATGTTACCTTTGATATGTCTTAATCTGAAGATAGACCTTTGTTTGGCGGCAAATCACATCACATATATGTAAGCCGTCGTGTTAAAGCCAATTTTAAGCTTCATGCCTCCTACAATATCTTTTCTTATTTTTTGACTTTGGATGGTTCTCTATGACATAGCAAATATATGATTTACATGGAAATCTTTTATACTTAAGATTATAATTATTTATTATTTAAATTATGGTTTTGAATGGTAATTATTTGTTA
>APFE031746686.1:912-18391 GCA_000404065.3 Pinus taeda | reverse complement strand
AGAGCAAGACCTAGATAGATAGAAAACATATAATTTATCAATACATCCATCTCCTCTTGAACAGATCACAGTAGAGCTGCATTCTTGTTGAAGGACATGTCGGTGCCCTTGCCTCCCATGGGCGACACATTATTAGCATTAGCATTGTTGCTACCTGTCCTTGGACCTGTTGACTTCTTGATGGAAAAAGATTTCTGTAATATTCTTAGCAATTAATTATGTCTCAGTGTTCCTCTCAGATTTACCCTAGGAGGCTGAATCTTTTTGCCGATCCTGGAGAAGATTATATTGACAGATTATATTCAGACACATTAGGCATCTTTTAACTATATGCTAGGCATTAAATATTTCTTGATTGCAAGCACCTGTTGGTCCCATTTACTTCACAAGAGAGCATACGAGTAGGAAATTCAATGGATAAGTGTCTAGCTTCCACGTAAATCTTAATCTTTATCTTAGTGCCCATAACATAAATCTTGAGTTGATATGTTTGTTTATATAAACATCCTGCATTATAGCTGTATAAAAAAAGATGAGATATAATTATTTCGAATTTCATTGTGTTTCGTGAACATGCATTGATACAAAAAATGTGGTCGTGAAGAGGAATAAATGGCGTGAGCAAAGGTGTTGATGTTCATCCCACCTTAGATGTGCATTTCAAAATCAACATGGACGTGGTGAAATGTCCATCAATGGAAGCAATTTCGGTTCATCCACACAACTTAACAAAGAAAGTTGGAATGTGGTCACGTGTATCGTGGCGGTGTGCTTTTGCTGAAAAAATTAAAACTATAAATGTTATTTTCATGCGAATTTCAGGACAAAAGTTTGCAACACAAATGGCCTGTGATATAAGTTGTTCGTTTAACCTTAAAATAAAAAATATTTCCCACATCATTATTAGTACTCACTCTTGCTGGCATCAATGACATCTGGTGACATTACGACCGTGAAATTCCTACGTAACAGAAAGTGATATGTTTTATTATTATTATCATTGATGAATTGGGCTTATCAGAATTGCAGAATTTCCAAGAAGCTACAATACGGATGCAGATTAATTATCATTTAGACCATTACCTCGATTGAAGTCATAGCTCTACAAATCAATCTACAAGCTTGATGTGATGTTCATGAAATTTCTGTGAAGCCGCACACTGCTATATTTTCTTGGTTCATGGAGATGATAATGCAAATAAGTTAAAAATTACGGATTCAGGAGATGACGAGTCTGAGGGTCCAGACTTCCAGCCTACATGAATAATAGATATCTTGTAATTTTTAGAAATGTTAGGCAGACGAGCAACCTTTCACAGGGAATTTATAATATTATTTAAATTTTTTAAAATACCCATACAAATCAAAATCAAAATTTCTTTTGACACATAATTTTTGTTGAGCACTACTCTTACGTGTTAGAGGGGTCTTGACGTGCTGTGATGCGTTCAATTTTGAACACTGCTGACAACGCTCCCAATAAGATTATTCTCAGCTTCCTTTACGGGAACCTGCCACGGTACTTCCTTCCATTTTGCCCGACAAACTGGACAGATCAAGTTGCCGTGACCAACATTGGAGAAGACGCAGGGAAAATGAAAAGAATGAGAACATTCTACTGTAAAGATCGCATGCCCATCCCCAGAATTGATCGTTTCCAAGCATATTGCACAACATTCCTACAAGATCAGAACATCGACAAAATAAATTATCATCATTCGTGGCCATTCTTTAATGTCCGCGCACAAAAGATCTGCATTTAATCCAAACCACACAAAGTTCACACAATTTTGTGTTACGATTTAAAGTTTATATCCACATTCAAGCATTACAAGGCAAAAGATCGAATACAATGACTAAGGACAGGACATTTTTATTTTTCTTCCACCATTTAAAGTTTTAAACGGCATCCAAGCATCCAAAAAACCGAAATCAGGGTTATTTTCATGATTCTTTAACAAAATTCAAGCATCACAGAACCGAAAATGGAATCGGGAAACTGTGAGACGGAACTTTTCATAAAAAATTCTTTCACCTCTTTCTAGCATTGAGACCCAAGATCGAATCCAATTACTACTCTACAAAGGAACTTAATTTCTTTCGCCTCTTTTTAGTATTGTGAGATCGATGATCGAATCCAATTACTACTCTACAAAGGAACTTTTCAAGAAAAAATATTTTGCCTCTTTCTAGCATTGTGAGACCAAAGATCGAATCCAATTACTCCTCTACAAAATAGTTTACTTTCGAAAACTTACTTTCGGCCTTCGAATCCCGTTGCCTGACAAATTCTGTGGGGGCGACGAGGAAATCGAGTTCTTCGACACTATTTCAGGCGACACAACGATTATTACTGATAACATAGATGATTTTGCAGGTGCGAATGCCATTGATCTAAAATGCCTGTCCCGTTTCCATTACGCCTGTGTCTCTTCCCCTTGCCATTGATCTAACGCTCACCCGTGTATCTTCCCCTTGCCATTGATCTAACGCTTGAAATTTGTTTAATCGTCTAACATATAATTGTATGGTGCACAAAATGACAGGTAGGCAATGAAGGAAGTTGATTTCAGAGGGAAACGCCTTACGGCATAAAATGTATAGTTTATTAAAAGGAGGTTTATTCAAGGAGTAAACAATTTTTTTTAAGTGGTAAAAAAATGGGCTAAAAGTAGATTGATTTTGGCAAAAGTTATAATAATTAAATTTTTATTTTTAAGTGGCGTTTTTGTATTTTGGGACGTGAATTTAATTGAAAATGGAGACAACAATTACAGATATGGAGAAGTTGAGCGGGGCTAATTTTGTCCTATGGAAATCACAGATGGAGGATATACTGATTTTGAAGGATCAGTGTTTGTCGATTGAGAGCACAACAAAGAAACCCTCATCAATGACAGATTAAGAGTGGAATAAGCTAGATAGAAAAGCGATTGCAACAATCCGCCAATATCTAGCAAAGAATATGTATTTCAATGTGTCTGGAGAAAAGACCGCAGAAGGATTATGGAAGAAGCTCCATGATCTATATGAGAAGAACACGAAATCAAACAAAGTGTTCTTGATGAAAAAGCTTTATAATCTTAGGTTGAAGGAGGGTGCTTTGGTTGTTGAGCACTTGAATGCATTTAATATTATTACTAATCAGCTTGCCTCTATTAAAATCATTTTAGATGATAAAATTAGAGCCATTTTGCTAATGTGTTCTATGCGAGACAGTTGGGAAAATTTAATTGTAGCTATGAGCACTTCAACAACTGCAGAGACCCTGAAGTTTGATGATGTCAGCAGCAGTTTAATGAATGAGGAGCTGCATCGCAAGTCAATTGCAGAAAACTAGGAAGGAGAAGCTCTAGCTCTAGCTGATCATGGTAGGAGAATGGATCGAGGCTCGCAAGGGCGACCAAAATCGAGAGGTCGATCAAAATCAAGGAAATGTAGGATCATCTACTTTCATTGTGGCAAACCCGGTCACATGAAGAAAGAATGTCGATTTTGGAAGAAATGACAAAAGGATCGGAGACTGTCCAGTACAAATCACAAGCCATCAGCACAAATGAAAGTGAGACTACTGCTGTAGCCACAGATGGTGATGTGTTGTTTACTGTTTCAGCAAAGGATGCATGTGTATATACATCTAGCAGTAGCTTTGATTGGATCCTTGACTCTGGGCATCTCACCATGTAACCCCATGCAAAGATAGTTTTGTTTCATATAATCCTGGTGATTATGGTAGAGTGCATTTGCGGAATAATCAATTTTGCAGTATTGTTGGAGTGGGAGATGTCCATATCAAGATGAAAGATGGACAAGATATATTGTTGAAACAGGTCAGGCATGTACCAGAAATGCGCATGAGTTTAATCTCTATGGGACGACTCAATGATGAAGGCTATTCCACATGCTTTGGAAAAGGAGGCTAGAAAATTAGGAAAGGAGCATTGGTCGTGGCCAAAGGACCCAAGACGGGAACATTATACATATTGAAGGCACTGATAGAAAAATCAAATTTGGGTTCTATCATAAAAGAAAGAAATTCAACAGATCTGTGGCATAAGCGCTTTGGTCACATGAGCGAGAAGGGATTAAAAATCCTTGTTGTTAAAAATTTATTACCAAGTTTGAAATCCTACAATCTTGATCTTTGTGAGCATTGTATATATGGTAGACAAAGAAGGGTTTCATTCCTTAGAGGTGGCCATGACAAAAAGAAAAATGTGTTAGAATTAGTACACTCAAATGTGTTTGGGCCTGTTAACATCAAATCATTAGGAGGAGCATCATGTTTTGTAACATTTATAGATGATGCATCGAGGAAGGTTTGGGCATACCCTATGAAAAATAAAGGTGAAGTGTTTGGAATATTTCAAAAATTCCATGTTGCTGTTGAAAGAGAGACTAACAAATTGTTGAAGTGTTTAAGAACAGATAATGGTGGAGAATATTTCTCAAATACCATTAAGGAATATTGTAACAGGTTTGGCATAAAGCATGAGAAGACTGTGCTTGGTACTCCTCAACAGATGGTGTCGCAGAAAGGATGAATCGCACCATTATGGAAAATGTGCGAAGTATGTTGTCCAATTCTGGTTTGGAGAAGAATTTTTGGGCTGAAGAAATCATGACCGCTTGCTACCTCATAAATAGATCTCCAACTACAGCCTTGGATGGCGGTATCCCTGAAGAAGTTTGGACTGGTAAGAAGCCCAATTATTCTCACTTGAAAATCTTTGGATGTGAAGCATTTGTACACATTCCCAAAGAAAATATAACTAAGCTAGATGATAAATCAATGAAATGCATTTTTTTGGGATATGCGGATGAAAATTTTGGTTATCGTCTATGGGATCCAGTCAAACATAAAATTATTAGAAGCATGGATGTTATATTTAATGAGTCAGAAATGTTCAAGAGGATTGTAGGTGAGTTGGAGGTCAAGAAAGTTATTGACAAGTTTGAAGAGCAGCAGGAAAACATCCCACCAATGCAAGAAAATGAACAGCAAATTCAGAAGCATGAAGAACAATACGTGGAAAATGTTGAACGACAAGAAGAAGGAATTTTGCAGGAACCTGTACAGGAGATTCAACCTAATAATGCACCACCACAGTTGGTTCGTAAATCTTCTAGACCTCATAAGCCTTCACAAAGATATCCTCCTTCAAACTATATTTTGTTGACTGATGAAGGTGAGCCTAATTGTTTTCAAGAATCTTGTAAAGTTGAGCACAGTAAAGAATGGAAGAAAGCAATGGAAGAAGAAATGAATTCTTTGCAGGAAAATAAAACTTGGGAGTTAGTAAACCTCCCAAAAGGAAGAAAGGCTCTACAAAACAAATGGGTGTACAGGATTAAGAATGAAGGTGACGAAAAGAAGGAGAGGTATAAAGCAAGGCTGGTGGTGAAAGGATTTGCCCAAAAAGAAGGTATTGACTTCAATGAAATTTTCTCACCTATTGTTAAAATGTCATCCATTAGAGTCTTTCTTGGTTTAGTTGCTACTTTAGACTTAGAATGTGAATAGTTAGATGTAAAAACTGCTTTCCTTCATGGTGAATTGGAGGAAGAAATTTATATGGAGCAACCAGAAGGCTTCATAGAAAAAGGAAAAGAAGACCTTGTTTGTAGGTTGAAGAAGAGTCTCTATGGGTTGAAACAGGCACCTCGACAATGGTACAAGAAATTTGATTCACTCATGTTGGAACATGGTTTTCAAAGGTTGGAAGTTGAGCATTGTGTCTATATCAAGAGGTATGATCAAGGAAATTATATCATATTATTGTTATATGTGGATGACATGTTGATTGTTGGGCATGATAAGAATAAGATCAATAGGTTGAAGAAATATTTGGGTAGCGAATTTGCAATGAAGGAATTAGGACCAGCACAACAAATATGGAGCATCCATATTATGCGTGACAGGAAAAACAAAAGGTTGTGGCTTTCACAAGAAAAATATATCAAGAAGGTGCTTGAGAGGTTTAATATGAAGGATGCCAAGCTAGTTGGTACACCACTTGCAGCCCACTTCAAGCTGAGTATTGAATTATGTCCTAGTGATGAAAAGAAGGAAGAGAGGAGTATGATTCCTTATGCTTCAAAATTTGGCAGCTTGATGTATGCCATGCTATGCACATGGCCAGACATTGCATATTCAGTGGGAGTAGTGAGTAAGTTCCTTGCCAATCTAGGCAAACAACATTGGCAACTAGTAAAATGGATTTTGAGGTATCCCAAGGGTTCTAGTCATTATTGTTTATGTTTTGGTCATGATGAGACTGTGCTTGAAGGATTTATAGATGAAGATATGGCTGGAGATATGGACACCAGAAAGTCCACTACAGGTTATTTGTATACATTTGTAGGAGCAGCAATATCTTGGGTGTCAAGGCTACAAAAAATAGTAGCCCTCTCTACAACAGAAGCAGAGTACATAGCTACTAACAAAATCTTGTAAAGAGATGTTATGGATGCAGCGATTCCTAGGAGAGATGGGAATAAAATAGGACAAGTATGTGTTATATTGTGATAGTCAGAGTGCCATTCATTTGGCGAGAAACCCAGCATTTCATTCAAAAACCAAGCACATTGACTTAAGGTACCATTGGATCCGGCATGTGTTGGAGGAAGAACAGTTATCCTTGGAAAAGATCCATTCAAATAGGAACCCTACTGATATGCTCACTAAGATTCTACCACGAAATAAACATGAGTTATGTAGAGGCATGGTAGGACTCGGTGTAACTTGATTCATGTCTATTATTTGGCTTCAAGTGGGAGAATGTTACGTGTAAAGCCAAACTCAGCACTGTGCGAATGACGGCACCAACTATGACAATCCGTCGTCCTAGCTGTCCCATGCATCACTGCCATATCTACACCAAACCTACCACACCGCCATTATCTTCTAGATCTCCATCTGAATCACATGCAGGATTCTAGATCCTCCTTCAGCCTCTATAAATTTGTAATTTCTCTGGCCAATGATTGCAAGCCAAGGCCCATGCATCTCTTTATGTAATATCTGTAATATCTGTGTGTAATATGAAGTTATGTTTTCTCTTCTGCTGTCAATTCTCTTCTTTTGTTGCTCCATTGTCTATGATTTGTTTGTGATGTTTGTCTGCTGACATAGAAGTTTAAATCAGCTCTGTTATCTAAACTAATATACATAATGAAAGGTGCGTTGAAGAAGGGAAAGTTACGAAATTGCATTAAGTGGAGCACCTACCTATATCTTTAAAAGGGGGATTTTATATTATTTTCAAAAAGGGAGGGCCCACTTGAAATCTACTGAAAAGGGATTTGGGGATTTGATATTTTTTAAAGGAGCACTCATTTACATTTACAAATACATAATTTGAGTTATTTGGATCTATTGGAGATCCTCGTGAAAGACAATGGGAGAAGATGGTGAATCCACTTGCAAAGACATATCTGAACAAAGCTAATAAACCAGATGGCATGAACTATATCAACTAGACATTCAAGATGCAAACATTGTTGGAAGGTTATGTCACTTGGACCATCACGAAGGGAGAAGTAGAAAAACCCACTGCAAGCTTGACAACTACATTAATTCAGGACTACGAGAAGCGGGAGAACAAAGCAAAGGTATTATTAAGAATATCCGTGAAATATAATGTAATTCCTTATATTCGTGAATTTCAGACCTTTAATGTGACCTAGAATGCATTGAAGGAGTTGTATTAAACTAAAAATACATTGAGCCTTGTTTCTGAAGAGTAAGCTCTTATATATTAAAATGGAAGAGAATGAATCAGCTAGTGCCTTTATTTCCATAATTAAAGATTTCAAAGATAAGTTGGGAGATATAGGAGAATCAATACCTTCTACTAATCTTGTAACAATCACCTTAAATGGAATGTTAGAGGACTATCATATGTTTATCACAGGTCTTACAACAAGGGAGAAAGCACAAAACTTTAATGAATTGATAGGTATACTATTGCTGGAAGACGAGAAGTGCAATAACTTGAAGCCTCATAATCCAGATTTGGCATTTGTGGTGAAGAAAAAATTCTTCAAAGGGAATCAAGGAGGAGCAAATAAAGGTGGAAGCTCATCTAAGAAAAGGCCATTTCCGAAATCAAATCAAGGTATGTAATCTGTCAAAAATTATTATGGAATTTATTTTTTTTTTACTGTGGTAGAAGTGGGCACCTTGCCAAAGACTATTATAAGAATAAAAGTGATGAACTTAGGCATAATAAACACAAAAGACAATCATGACATTTTGCAAGAGAAGGCCTAAATTCTAATCTCAAAAATCTAAAGTTTTTTATGTCTAATGCTACGTTATATGATAAAACGGATGATGTTAATACTTGGTTTGTGGACTTTGAAGCTTTGATGCACATGACATGAAATAAGGACTAGTATGAAAACTTAAAGGAAATAAGAAATGGTGGAAGCATATATCTTAGTAATGATCGTGCACATCAGATCATGGGATATGGACATATTCCAATGACCTTACAAATGGAAGTATCAGGTGCATTCATAATGTTATGTATGTGCTTGGGATCAAGAAGAATATGATTTATGTGTCTACAATTACAGATCAAAATATAAAGGTTGAATTCTTTAAAACACACCGCATAATGAAAGATTTGTTGGATCACTACAAGCATGTTGCTTCAGGAGTCAGAGTTAGAGGTCTGTATAAATTTGATGTCACCAGCAAGAGTCATCAAGCATCGAATTCTATATCTATGTTAACAGAAATTCTTTGGCACTAGAGGTATGGTCATATCAATTATAATGATTTGTTGTTATTGCAAAAACAAAGAATTGTTGAAGGACTCCCTATGTTAAATAATGAGTATGTTGCTTGTGAAGGTTGTGCATTAGGAAAAATTCACAGAGATGAATTCCCCTCTAATTCTGACAGAAGAAAAATAGATGTATTAGAACTTATGCATTTTGATGTTTGTGGACCAATGTATACCAGATCCCTAGGAGGTTCCTATTATTTTATATTGTTTATTGATGATTGCACAAGGTACACTTAAGTGTACTTCCTTAGGAAAAAGAGTGATGTTTTTTAGTATTTCAAAGAATTCAAAAAGATGACATAGAAGCAAAGAGGGAAGTTTATAAAGATCATTCATTCATATCAAGGGGGAGAATATTGATCGAGGAACTTCGTCAAGTACTCCAAGGATCATGGAATACTACATCAATTTATAGTACCCTACACTCCATAGAGAACGATGTTGCAGAAAGGAAAAATAAAACATTGGTGGAGTGTGTGCGGAGTATGATCAAAGGTAAGAACCTCTCAAATTTTTTTTGGGCAAAGGCCATTAGTACTACTATTTATTTAAAGAATAGAAGTTCAACAAGGTAACTTGATCTCAAGACCCAATTTGAAGCCTTGTATGGTTTTAAACCAATAGTTCATCATTTGAGAGTATTTTGGTGTAAGGCCTTTAAACATATTCCAAAGGAGAATAAAAAGAAGCTTGATGCTAAACATTTCAAATGAATTTTTGTAGGATACTATTCAAAATTTAAAGCATATAAAATGTTTGATCCATCTGCTCACAGAGTATTTGCGAGTAGAGATATAATTTTCCATGTACATGCAGATGAAGGCAATAAGGACAACAATGATAAAAAGTGGCACATTCTTTCTGAAGTTGAAGACAATAATGGAGAAGCATGAGCAGAAAGAAGTTAGCAACAAAATCTTGAGGAAGAATTCAGTAACTTAAACATCACTAGCAGTCAAAGGCCAACCAAAAGGGGAGAAGTACCTTCAGAAAACAGGGGTGAAAATAGTGAAGTGCAAAGGCGATCTACTCGATAGATTCTCCTACATGGAAGGTACAAGGACTATGCCCTGATGGCTAGTATTTTGAATGTCATAGAACCCATGAGTTTTGATGAAGCTTATGAACATGAAGAGTGGAGAAAATCAATGGAGGAAGAATATGAATCTATAATTAAAAAAAATCCTCAGAATTGACTGAATTTCCTAAAGGAAAAGAGCCCATATGATGAAAATGGTTATACAAACCCAAGTTTAAAGCATATGGTAGTATAGATAAATATAGATTGGTGGAAAAAGGGTACTCACAAAAGGAGGGCATTAATTATGAAGAAACATTTGCACATGTAGATAAATTAAATACTATTAGATTGTTAATTGCATTAGATACCAAGTACCATTGGAATTTGCACCAATTGGATGTAAAATCTTCTTTTCTGAATGGTGATTTAAAGGAGGAGGCGTATTTGACACAACCTGAAGGGTTTGTGAAAAAGGGGTAGGAACATTTATTTTGCAGGTTAAAGAAAGCTTTGTATGGGTTGAAATAGGTACCTAGGTCATGGTATGAGAATATAGGTTCCTTATTTCTTCAAGAGGGTTTTATGAGAAGTCAAAGCGATTCAAATTTATATACCAAATTTGATACAAAGGGGCATGTAGTACTGATTTCTCTGTATGTTGATGATTTAATTATTACAAGAAATTTAGTCAAATTAGTTGATGAAATTAAGTGCAGATGTCACAAGTATTTGAGATGAAATATCTTGGTGAGTTACATTATAATCTAGGTCTTGAAGTGTGGAGAGATGTTGACCAGATTTGTGTTACTCAAGGTAAGTATATTAGAGAAGTGCTTAAAAGGTTCAATATGGATAAGTGCAAAGTTGTTTTTATTCCAATGTAGCAGAATGTGAAACTTCATTTTGATGATGTCTCAAAGGAGGTAGATGGTGCATTCTATTGATCTAGGTGGATAGTGGTGGCCACCTGCCAATTCCATTTAGATCCCCACCATTGTTTCTTTTAATTTTTCAATTTCCTTATTTGTAGCACAATTTACTATTTTTGGTAGTTTTTCGAGTCCTGAACTTACGGAACCATTTTGAGGCCTTAAACAACTTTTTTCTTGGAAAAGTAAGAGCAACATGGGTCCATGGACTAATGTTTCTCTTCCAAAAGTTGTATTCCTCGGATAGATCTTTCTAACGAGGTATTGTGCGCGTCAAATGGAGATCGTATGCCAAAGTTACGACCCCGGGAAGTTGATGCACCAATTTACCCCAAACGGGGCCCACAGTTTGGTGCTTCATCTCCTAGGGTTAGGGTTTTCAATTTTTAGGGTTTTCCATTGTTTCTTAACAATAAATAGGCCTTCAAGCCTCATTGTAAGACAATTCAGAGGCATGCATTTGCCACATTTCTCCTCAGAGATAAGCTACCATCGCCCGAGCTAGTTTACTTCTGTTATATCTCTGTATTTATGGTTATCTATGTAATTTTTTGCGTTCCTGTTCAAATTTGGATCAATGGTATTAGAGCAGTCTGCTCTTTCTCTGTTTTTCTTTGCATGTTCCCAATGAGGTCAGGATATAAGGAGTTAGGGCTTTAACTAGTCAAACCTTTGCAAGACTAGCCTCACAAACCTTGACAGACTCCCACGGTAGATGAAAAGAAAGACAAGGGGGTAGGAGATCCCATCAAAATCTTGCTTAAAGAGGCCCTCGAGCTACAAAGGAACGTGATCATGGACAACTTTGCCTAAATCCTTCAGCAGCTACCCAGCGACGACACATCTACTTCCAGAAGCTACCCTAGAAGTGCCACACCCTTTAAGGTACAAGTTAACTTTGGCATTCCCATATTTGAGGGTTAGATAGATGTAGACATTGTAGATAAATGGTTAAATCTTCTAGAAGGGTATTTTTCTGTTCATGATTTTTCCGGATGGGAAAAGATTACTTTCACTCTTCTCAAAGCTGCCCCCCACGTCAAGGACTGGTGGGAAACCTACTGCGAGCAGAAAGATGAAATTACGTCCTCACTTTTTTCAGTTGCACCCACTTGGAATTCATTTAAGAATGCCATCAAGGAGTAGTACTGCCCTCTCAAAAGCTATGAGGATAAATACATAAAGTGGACCATGCTACAGCAGGGAAGGGACCAAGATGTGCCGAAGTTTACCAATATTTTTCATACCCTTTGCACAAAGTTGGGTATCAAGGATTCTTAGCTACATTTGGTACTCAAATACCACGGCTGCCTACATAGGTACATCTAGGATGAGATGGAGTTCCTGGACATCTCCTCGCTCATCAAAGCGTACCGATATGCTATCAAGATCGAGCAGAAGTTTAAATAGAAGAAGCGAGACTTTAGATCTGCAAATCTGAAGCAAGGGAAAGGCACCCCCACACCACTGAACAAAGGACAAAGCCAAGGCAAGGTGGCCCAGGACAACCCACCAAATCCTCAAGTAAAGAAAAACACTGTGAAGCCAAAGAAGGACACAGGAAAGTGGTGTAAGTTCCATAAGAGATTCACTCACAACACAAGTGAGTGTCAGGCCAAGCAGTCACTAGTGGCCGAGATAAAGTATTCGGAATCAAATGCATGTTCAGACTCTGAGTCAAAACCCGATAAGAGGAATGACAAAGGGAAGTAGATTATCGACGTAGAGCCCAATTCCACCATTGCCACCACGAGGATCTAGAAGGAGGAACCTGAAGATCCAAAGGAAGAGGAGTGCCTCTTCCACTCCCAGATGTGGGTAAAGGGCTCCTCACTATAGTTCATTGTCGACAGCGGGAGCCAAAAGAACCACATTTAGGCAGAGGTCGTGAAGTGGCTGGGCTTACTGACCACAACACATCCACAACCGTACACTATCGGGTGGCTTCACCAAGGATGGGATCTTCGCATGAGCCATAAGTGTTGCCTTCCATACAACATCAATCCCTTCATGGATGAGATATTGTGTGATGTTGCTCCCCTTGATGTTTGTGATGTATTATTAAGCCAACCATACTTTTGGAATCGACATGATGTACATGAGTCAAGGCTTTGCGCTGTTATTGTTACTTTGGGAAATAAGTTGTACAGGATATCGAAGGTAGAACTGCCTACCACCATCTCTTTGGTTATTGCAAAACAATGCAGTAAGCCTAATTCCAAAACCAAGAAGTTTGTTTTCTTTATGATACACCCTCAAGGAAAAAGGAAGATGATGGCCACGACCTCCAGATAGGGCCCCTCGGCATGAAAACTACATATGGACAAGGTCGTGGAGGAGTACGAGGACATCTTCACCCTCCCTACAGGGGTTCCTCTACACTATCAGGTCAAGCACTCCATCAATCTAGCCCTAGGTGTGTCGCTGCCCAATAGACCAATCTATCGGTGCTTTGTTCTAGAGAACGATGAAATCAAGAGGTAGATTCAAGAGCTGCTGTAGAAAGGTCACATCCGCCTGAGTTCATTGCCCTGTGGGAGCTTGTTCATGTTGGAACAGAAGAAGGATGGCACTTGGATACTCTGTATTGACTATCGGGTGATGAAGAAGATCATTGTCCACAATAGGTACCTGATCCCATGGATTCATGACCTTCTGGACCAACTGAAGGGGGAAAATATTTCAACAAGATCGATTTGGAGTCAGGATATCACCAGGTACTAATCGAACCCTCTGATGTCTGGAAGACTACATTCAAAGCCAAGGAGGGCCTTTTCGAATGGTTGGTTATGCCTTTCTGGTCGACAAATTCATGAGGCTAATGGATGACATCTTGCAGCCATTCACCAACTCATTTGTAGTGGTATACTTGGATGACATCCTGATCTTCAGCCAGAGTTGGGAAGAGCACCTCCACCACATCCGACAGGTTCTCCAAACACTATGGCAACACAAGCTATGTGCCAAGTTGGAGAAATGCACTTTTGGCATGACCCAAGTTCAATATCTAGGATACATTATTGATGAACAGGGAGTGCATGTGGATCCATCCAAGATCCAAGTCATTTGGGATTGGCCATCTCCAACCACTCTCACTGAGCTCCGCAACTTTCTGGGTCTTGCCAACTTCTACCACAGGTTCATGTTGGGATTTTCTCATATCACTTAGCCCTTGAGTCAAGTCACCAAGGGACAAGCAAAAGAAAAATTCTTTTGGTCTGAATCTCAACAGAAGGCATTCACAGAGTTGAAACATCGCCTCTGCTTGGCACTAGTGCTCGCATTACCAAACTTGCAACAACCATTTGAGATCAAGACAGATGCCTCTGACTATGCTAGTGGGGCAGTCCTTACTCAACATGGGCATCTAGTGGCATATCACAGTGAGACACTTTCAGACACAGTCCAAAGGTATCCCACTTATGACAAAGAGATGTATTCCATTGTGCAAGCCTGCCAACATTGGGGAAGGAAACGGTCATCCACACAAACCACCGACCGTTGTAGTTCATAAAGACGCAAGGGAAATTGCAGAATGATCGCCATCATAAGTGGTCCACATACCTACAATAGTTTCATTTGAATATCAAGTATAAGAATGGAAGCACCAATAATGTTGCAGATTGCCTTAATCAACCACCGATTATGGTGTTAATCACCGTGCTCAACTCTTGTGGGCACGAGACTTCTGATTGGCCACTTCTCTACAAAAATGACCCAGAATTTGACCACACATACCATGCACGCTTGGAGGGTAAGCATGTTCCATATTTTCACCTCCAGGATGCCCTGTTATGCCACCAAGGTCACCTTTGTGTTCCTTCAAGCGAGCATGCCAAGATGATTTGGGAAGCAAATTATAGTCAGGTTGTTGGGAATTTTAGGGTCGAGAAAATAATGGCAGTACTGCAAAAGTATTTCTATTGGCCAAATCTTCGACATGATGTCGGAAAGTACATTAGATATTGCACTGCCTGTGCCATTGCCAAACCGACCATCAAGAAGAAAGGCATCTATACTCCACTTCCTATCCCTAGTCGACCTTGGGAATCCATCTCCATGGATTACATGTCGGGCCTTCCTTCTACTAAGCATGGAAATGACTGTGTTTTTGTGGTCGACGACAGGTTCTCAAAGATAACCATTATGGAAGCCTGCAAGAAGAATATCACAGAAGAAGCCCCTGCTAAACTCTTCTTTGAATGAGTGTGGGTACACTTTGGGGTCCCACAGTCTAACATCTTAGATCAAGAATATAGGTTCCTCAGTATATTTTGGTATAGTCTCTGGTCGATGTTGGACACCAAACTCGCTAAGTCCACAACCTTCGATCCCCAAGCTGATGGTCAGATAGAGGTTGTCAATAGGATGATCGTACACATTTTGAGCATGTACAACTCAAAGCATCCACGCACATGGGATGAGAGCCTCCCCTCTGTTCATCACAACTATAATCAGGCTCTCCACAGCTTAACTGGACACAACCATTTTCAGGTGGACTTGGGATTTTAGCCACTATGTCCCATTGATGTGGCCATGCCATTTGTAGATACTCAGGTAAATTCAGCTCATGTCCAATCCAAAATAGATAAGGCAAACAACTTCACTGATCACATCCAACATATCCGCTAGCAGTTCCATGACATTCTGGAGAAATCAAATGCCAAGTATAAGCAACAACATGATCAACATTGGGTGCCACACAAGTTTCAGGTGGGCGACAAATTCTGGTTGCATTTGCAAAAGGAACGCCTTACTAGAGCCTATTGAAAACGCAAACCATTCTGATATGGTCCTTACACCATTACCAAGTGTTGGGTCCCTATAATACTAGTGATTACCCCATTACTATTATAGTTGTATCCCTTATTAATATTTTTGTGCCCCTATTGTCCCCATATTGTTATTACTATGCCCCATAGAATCCCTCTATTGTTATTTTTGTGGCTTTATATTATATTGTTTAGGTCGGCTGGTATATTTGTGACTCCTTAGACTCCTAATATAGAAAGGAGGTTTTTTCATTTGAATCATCCAAGAATTGTTCATTTATGTAATGTAAAGGAGGTTCCCCCTCAAAGAGGCTGAATTCTAAGGTGTTGATCTATCTTTTCTATATTTTTTTGAGCTGGTTTCATAACATTTGGTATCAGAGCTTTGGATTCTAGGGTTTCGCTGCTCCAAATAGGTCATTCTGGAATTTTCGCTATAACTTTTTTCTGTGATGTTTCAGAAGCTAAAAGAAAAACCCATTTGAGAAGAAATCACATTGAACCCCGGGTCTGAATTTAAGAACTTTTCGCATTATATTTGCGGAGATATGATCTGAGGAAGTCGATCTTTTTGTAGACTCCTGAATTACATTCCAAACAGGTGACCTGGGGAAGATCATCATAACTTTCTCTCTAAGCATCGGATTGAAATTTTGTAAGAAGGTATAGAAAGAGGATAGACTGTAGTTTCTTGTATATATCTTTTTAGAGACAAAGGTCAAACCAGTGACTCGTGCCATGTCGTACAAGTTTTCTCTATTGAACTAGTCTATAATCAGGTCACTGTGGGAGATTTCCAATAACTCTTCCTTGGAGAATCTAATTTGGAACAGACTAGTAGCATTGGAAAGAGGACACAGAGGTCTACTGCAAATCACAATTTCTAAACTGGATGATCTGAAAGTAAAAAGATACATCAGAGGAAATATTGAGCTCCTACAAAGTGAAAAAAGGTGTGTAGATTTTTTTTAATTTTTGCCTAAGCTTGGTTTGAAAATTTATTTTGAAGGAATTCAAAGGGCATAGTAGAGCATTATTATCAATAACTGATGCCCCGAGGAAAGAAAATGCAAACACCTAGTAAGCCACCTGAAAACTCTAGCATGACTCATGAAGAAGAGGAAGAAATGCTACATGATATATCAAAATTACAAGACCAAGTGCAACAAATGTCGCTCTCACAAAAGCTAACATAAGCTAAGATAAATGGTGTGGAATCTAAGATAAAGGGCTTGGAAGCTAAGATGAATGATTTGAAGATAGATTTGAAGAGAGACATGGCAGATTTGAAGACAGACATGGCATATTTGAAGACAGATTAGACAAATTTTCTACAAGAAATACTTACTAATGGTGTAAAGGTAGTAAAGGAAACTCATGATGCGAACAAAAGAAATGTTAATGATGATTCCATAGACTCTAATGTGGGACCGAAGACCCACCATATTCCAAAAATCGATATGAGGAAGTTTGATGGCAAGGATCCCGAAACATGGATATTACAGATGGAGCAATTTTTTGATCTCAATAATGTGAAAAACACACAAAAGGTACGTATTGCAACTTTATATTTGGAACCAAATCAATTTGTATGGTATCAATGACTTTTCTCTCATAAAGAAATTATCACTTGGACAATTTTTACAGAAGAATTGAGAGCACATTATGAGGATACACAAAGCAACACTTTTTTTAGCCAATTGATAAGTCTCAAACAAAAGGGTTCAATAATGGAGCACATTGAGGAGTTCCAAAAAATGAACATAAGGGTAAAAAACATTCCAAAGGAGCATAGGATTGATGTTTTCATAGGGAGTTTAAAGGATACTATCCAACATGATGTTCGCCTTTGGGAACCTGATTCATTAGAGAAGGCATTCAAGTTAGCAAGAAAAATGGAAAGCAAAATTATGGAAACCAGGAAGCATACCACTCACAACTATAAAGATGGAAGTGTTG
>APFE031746680.1:0-10450 GCA_000404065.3 Pinus taeda | reverse complement strand
GACTAACAACGAGAAACCTTGTTAGTGATGATTATCGAGTATGGCAGGAAACCACCAGAAGCACTCGCATATGATGAGTTGACGACACCTAGTTTGATGAAAATTTATATTTTGTCTTTAAAATTCTAAGTCAATTTTGAAACTTGTTATATATGTTTATCTATATTCTGATGATATGTTAGTTGTTGCAGGCACATGTTAGTTGCTTGGCTATTATGACAATGACTAACAACGAGAAACCTTGTTAGTGATGATTATCGAGTATGGCAGGAAACCACCAGAAGCACTCGCATATGATGAGTTGACGACACCTAGTTTGATGAAAATTTATATTTTGTCTTTAAAATTCTAAGTCAATTTTGAAACTTGTTATATATGTTTATCTATATTCTGATGATATGTTAGTTGTTGCAGGCACATGTTAGTTGCTTGGCTGAATGACTCACATATGGGTGATGGGGTTGTACAATTGGATGGAACTGCATAGGAGGGGTGGGGCAGTGTCCCTGATCTCACCCACTAGCACTCCTATCATGACTTGAGATTGAAAGGTTGAAACATCTTCGCCTTGAAGATCACGATGTCATAAGGGAAGTCCCAAAGTTGGGCCGCTCATGAGGATTTTATGGGGGGCGTGCATCAAGGCGGATTCCTTGATCCCCGACACCATTAGTCTCACTATAGCAGGCAACATAAGAGATGATAGTGGTCCCTGTTGTTGCACCTATACTTTCCCCTTATAGCCATTGAATGCTTGAAGGGCAAGTGGCATGGCACCCTTGGAACTACAAGGGAATTTCTTGAAGGGCATGACCAACTTGACACCCTTGGCATCACAAATAAACTGTTAGGCGTGGCACCCTTGGAACTTCAAGGGAATTTCTTGAAGGGCATGACCAACTTGACACCCTTGGAATTACAAATAAATTGTTATGTGTGACACCCTTGGAACTTCAAGGGAAGTTCTTGAAGGGCACGACCAAACTTGGCACCCTTGGAATCATTAAGAATAAATAAATTAATAAATATAATCAACATATGAAAACCATGTAAATTCACATCAAGTGGTAAATGATGATTAGAACCGAGGTAATTAAATCAAGAATAAAACTTGGGTCCAGGGGATCATAGGAAGAAATAAAATATTTTACCTTAAAACTCTACCCTTCCCATGTTGGAAAATTTTAGGTAGATAATGTAATTTAATTAGGTAAAAAGGGGAAAGAGGGACATACATGCAATGATAAATATTAATCCTAAAATAGTTAAACCTAATATTAGAGAAGTTTAGAGAACTTCCATGTGGCAACAACCAACATAAGAATATCCATCTAAGAGATAATTTGAGCTAAATTAGGGATGAGATAGGAGATCAAATATTGACTTATCAATTGACTTTAGTAATGAACACAAATTAAGGAGTAAAAAGGGAGATCAAGAGACAACTAGGAGAAGAAATAGGAATCTTGTTGAGGTGAGGAAAAATATTACTTTTTAAAATTAAAATTAAAATAAATAATTTTGGAGATCCTTGATGAGAGAGTGACACATGGGTGGGTGAATAATCAAACAATTGGATTATATAAAATAATTAATTATGCATGAAAGGCCAAGTGTCACCTATGAGGACTCCTATAAAAGAAGGGGCAGGTCATGGGAGAAAGGATTTTTCTTTACCCTATTGTTGGATGGATGAGACTATGTCATAGTAGTGACTACGAGCTATAGTGAGTTTGGTGAGGTAGAGGACTTTAGAGAGGGGACTCTTGAGCCAAGGAGTGCTCTCCTCTACCAGCTAATACATTCCTCCATTGTACAATCCCATTGTAGCTCGGGGGTCCACGGGCAAGGAGATTACCCAAGGAGTAGGCTGGGAGGTCAACTGGTGGGTCATTGCATTCGGATTAAGCACATTGACATTCACACTTGGAGGTGATTGACAACAAAGAAAGGAAAATAGCGGCAAGTCAAGTTTGAATCTCGTCTCCTGGTGAACGATACCTATGTTGTTATAATATTCTTTTGTATGACTTCATTTGTGTTTTAGTTAATAACATGTAATTAGATGATATGTTCAATGAAGTGAAATTCAGGAAAGTTTTATATAATGCTTAGTAGTTTTGAGTTCCCAATGCTATTTTCTTATGGTTGTATTATTATATTTAAAAAAAAAGTTGTAGGGTTGGTCCCTACAAGTACAATCTCACTTTAAAAGATGAGAAATGTGTGATTCTATTGTCTCACAAAATACAATAGATTGGTATTATCTGACATCAATTTTTGTTTTTTGTTTTTTGTTTTTGGGTTGTTTGTGTGATGAGACCCTTGTACTTCTGGGTTCGTTAATTAAGACAATGAGAAATAACATCTACAAATTGATAGCCAATCAGGTTGAAGATAAATAAATTAAATTATTATTAAAAAATAATAATTGTCAATCTGCAATATTAAACTATAGAAAGTTTGCAATTTTTTTGGTCCAAACCAAACTAATATGGGTTTGACCAAACAACCCAATGCAATATCTACTACTTGCAACAGGAATAATAAGATTAAAAAACATGGTCAAGGAGAACGAAGATAATTCAAGTCTTAAATTGATTTATAATGAAAAATTGTATATGATTTACCTATTACACAAACTATGTTATGGGATATGAAGAACACAATCTTAAGTTTATAATAAGATTAAAAGGCATGGCTAAAGAGAACCAAGATAATCCAAGTATTGAACTAATCTATTATGGAAAATTGTATGTGATTTACTAATTTCACAATCTATCAGAGGTACATCTTCTCCTTCATTATAGTTTATTAGTGTTATAAATGTTATTTTATTTTTATTAATTTTCATAATGCATCTTATATTTCTTGATGCAACCATACATTCAATCTACATATCATTTAATTTTGTAGAAAAATTTTATCTGGTCAACAAAATCCAACAATAAATGAAGTCATAGGATTGATTTGTAACTTCTGCTTAATTTTCAACCATTTGAGTTGGTTCAAAACTAGGTAAAATCCTTAGAGTCATTGTTCTCACATGCATAGAACTTGGATCATGGTGGAACTCTAATCATGGCTGAAGTGTTGATTTTTTGTAGCATTGGGAGGTATTCCCACATGCTAATGGGCCTCCCGAACTGGTCAAGGAAAATTATGAAGAATAAAATTGAAAGTTTAATTTTTGGAGGTTTATGTAGGCTCCAAGTTGATAGGTCATCCCCACCATGAATGGGTTTGACCCTCGGTCAAACCCACTTGAAAATTATAAATACACAAGATGTCAACATCATTTTGACCACCAACAACACATCATCTTCTATACAAGAGACATCCACACTATTGAACATAAAAGGAGTGAAGGATTTGAACTTTGACCTAGTTTGAGTCCAAGCTTGACCAAAATATCATTGTTAATTGAGGCTGACTGCACAAATTTTTGAACACAAAATTTGACCACTTGCCAAGTTGACCACAACCATTTGACCACTAATTGACCACAAGTTGGAATTTTGACAATTTATCAACTTTGACTTTTTTGTTATTAGATGGTTTGACTGGTTGGTATTTTACAAGGTTTGAGCAATATTTTAGGCTTGGTTTTGGCACAGATTTCTACACATTTTATGCAATTGTGAACCTTGCTTAAGGATAGTTTCTCCTAGAAGAAAAGTTGTTGGGTTTTCTACCAAGTTTGGGTTTCCTAGGGAAAAATTGTTGTCTCTATTGTGCATGGTTGTCTATTTATGTTCCTATTATTTTTCATATTATTATTGAGGTTTTTTGTGTATAATTACTTAATGATATTAGTGACTTGAAAGATAATTTCATAAAGATCATTCAAAATTAATTATCAGATCAAAGAATTAGTTCATCTTTGTAGAAAAAATCAATATGGTATCATATATTTATTGCAATAGAACCCACTAAGTCAGCCTAGAAACATGTATTCAACAACTTGAATAGTTTATATGTTTCCCAAGGTTCACAATGGAAGGAAAGGTTTAGAAAGAAGTTATTCTAAGGCCTGTATGTTATTCTAAGAGTATCACATGGAGATTGATGATGAGGATCAAGAGGCTCCAAAGAATGTAGGTACAGGTCCCTCTAAACAAATTACTCATTCTTCTGAAGATCAAGAGGAGTAAAAAAAACCAACAAAACCTTTAAGACACGCAGTTGTAACTAGGAAGAGACCAACATGGCTTCGTGATACTCTATAATATGCAAAAGGACATGAAGCTCCTAGAGGTACATTTAGGGAAAGTAAACAACCTCAAAGGTACTTAGGTTATATAGCACTAATGAGCTACATCATTGATTCTTCGCCCTCTAGTTATGAGGAAGTAGCATATGAGTAGGTTTGGAAGGATGACATGATGGAGGCGTATCGATATATCATGAAGAATGATGTATAGGAGATAGTTTCGAGACCAAAGGGGAAATCAATGGTGACTTCCAAATGGATATATAAGATCAACCATGTAATAGATGGCACTACTGAAAAGTACAAAGTGAGATTAGTGGTAAGAGAGTTCTTCGAGAAACAGGGAGTAGACTATGACGAGACATTTTCTCTAGTTATGAGGTACATTTCTATTAGAACTATTGTTTCTCTTACTTTTGTTATGGGTTGGAAAATACACCAGATGGAATTAAATACTACATTTCTCAATGTTGTAGTAAATGATGAAGTGCACATAGAACAACCTCAGGGATTTGAGGGGCATGGGAAGCAGTCTCATGTTTGTAGGTTAAATATGGATTTGTATGAACTCAAGGAGGCACTCAGGGCATTGTATTCCAAGATTAATGGATATCATATAAGTTTTGGCCTAACCAAGAGTGATGTGCATCCTGATCTTTATTTCATGATTGTTAAAAGTGATCCTTTGATATTGTTGCTATATGTTGATGCTTTTTTCCTCATCGGGGTAGACTGAGTCATGATTGAATGTAAGGGGGAGTTGGAATCTAAGTTTTAAATGAAATATAGTTTCCTAATGCACTATTTATTGGGATTGGAGGTGTGGAAACAACTTGGTGAGATCTTCCTTTGATGAGGGAAGTAAATTATTCATATCTTGAAGAGATTATGTATGATGGACCACAAGTCCATGTCTACACTTATGGTAACCAATCTGAAGAAGCTCCTTGACACTGATTTGGATTTAGATTTGGTGACCCAACTATGTACATATAGTTGATTAGATCCTTGATGTTCTCAATTAACACCAAACCATATATAGTTTTTTAGTAAACACCTTAAGTCAGAATATGGTTGAGTCGAGGCAGATACATTAGGTTACAACAAAACACATGTTGAGGTATTTGTGTGACACAATTAGATATGGCTTGAGGTATGTCTCAGATAGTGAAGTGAAGCTATAAAGATATATGAATTCAAATTGGGTTAGGGGTGCAGAAGGTAGGAAGAGCACATAAGGATGTTACTTCAGTCTGGGATCTATTATGATAGTTTGGCTTAGCAAGAAGCAAACATTATTTGCACTTAGTACAACAAAGGAAAAATACATTGTAGCCAATGTTGCAAGTCAAGAAGCAACGTGGCTTCAGAAGCTACTTGTAGGACTTTTTGATCAAGATATTAAGTCGACTGTGATATTTTTTGATAATCAAAGTTGTGTCAAGCTTTTAGAGAACCCTATTTTTCATGACATGTCAAAGCATATTGAGATCAATATCACTTCATTTGAGACATGGTGTAGAGAGGAGAAATGGAGCCATAGTACATATCCACAAATGATCAAGTTACTGATATTTTCACCAAGCCTCTGTCTAGAGTGAAGTTTGTATACTTCAGAGACATTCTTGGTGTGATGTCAAATGCCTCCCTCTTTGAGAGGGAGAGCTTATGTCTTTTAAAGAAGTAGGGAAGACCATCTCCTGAAGCCATAAAGGATTTTGGCTGGTTCATAAAGGAATTTGACTAAGGGAGATGGATATATTCACCTCTGAAGCCAAAAGGACTTGGTTGCCAAAAGGGCTTGGCTAGGTTGACCAGAGGTTAATGTCCCAAGGAAATTATGGGATTGGATAGATCTCCTCCTTAGAAGCCATAAGGACTTGGATTACAAAAGGAATTGGATATGTTGACTGAAGGAGATAGATGTAATTCACCTTTGAAGCCAGAAGGACTCAGCTAGGTCATAAATAAATTTGACCAAGCAGGTGAATGGCCAAAGGAAAATTTTCTCCTCAGAAGGCAAAATAACTAGATTGTCAGAAGGAATTGGTTGGGTCATGACCAGAAGAGATCGATACATTTTATAGATATGCATCATTATGGGAAGCTCATGAAATTTTTTCATGGAGGAGAAATTTTAGCTGAGGGGAAATCTATTGCAGAGAATACCTCCCTTGTTCAGAGGGAGTGTTGATTTTTTGTAGCATCATGAGGTATTCCCACATGCTAAGAGGCCTCCCAAATTAACCAAGGAAAATTATGAAAAATAAAATTGAGAGTTAAACTTTTGGAGGTTCATGTAGGCTCCAAGTTGACAGGATAACCCCAACATCAACGAGTGTGACCCTTGGTTAAACCTACTTGACAAGTATAAATACACAAGAAGTCAACATCATTTCGACCACCAACAACACATCATTATATACACAAACGACATCCACGAAAGTGAACAAAAAAGTAGTGAAGGATCTAAAGTTTGACCAAGTTTGTCTAAATCCAAGATTGGCTGAAATATAACCATTGAATGAGGTTAAACGTATTGATTTTTGAACACATACTTTGACCAGAGGTCGAGTTGACCACAATCCTTTGACCAAAGATTGACCACATGCCATTTTTTTTTTACAGTTGATCAACATTGGCTTCTTTGTTATTGGGTGGTTTGAATGGATGATATTTGACCAAGTTTGACTAATATTTTGGGCTTGGTTTTTGGCATAGATTTCTAGACAATTATATAATTGTGAACCTTAATAAAGAACACTTTCTCCTAGAAGAAAAGTTGTTGGGTTTTCTCCCAAGTTTTGGTTTCTAAGGGAAAATTTGTTGTCTTGATTGTGCATGGTTGTCCCTTTATATTCTTATCATTTTTCATTGTATTACTAGTGATATTTTTTTGTGTATAATTACTCACTAATGTAAGTGGCTTGAAAGATGACTTGATAAAGATAATTAGGAAGTAACCATTATATCAAATAATTAGTTTCTAATATTCATCCTTGTAGAAAAAATCAACATAAAGTTACTATTACATTTTTATCAAATTTGTGACAAGAAAGAGGGTCATTTTGCTACAAGATACCTTACTACCTTGATTTCCCTCCTAGATGATATTTTGAATCTCCTATATTAATGGGTGCTTGTACTTAGTTACATTTTGGATGGTAGCAAAGTTTTTTTATTATGCATGTTCCTCTTATTCCATGACCTAACATAGATGTGAAATTCAACATTATGGGTTATGTACAATATTAATCATGCATCATGTAAACAACATTCATCATTGAATAAGGAATGTCATTCCTTATTTGACATTTGTAGCTTTTTAAGTGTCTATTGGGTAACCAAGTCAATTTTGATCATAATGAGCATTTACTTATTTATACAATGAAGATTGCAATAATTAATTCTCTTTTTGCATGAACTAAGGATAACCTCAACACTCAACTTTAGGCATGGTAAACAATATTGATCATTAGAGATGGAACCTAATTACTCATTTAATGTGAGTAGTTTTCTTTTGTTTTTGAGGGGTAATTGGGTCAATTTGGATCATTTAGCATGCCATCTACAAGACCACAACATATTGCTTATATGAAGGGTCCTAGGTTATTGACATTTTAAATTTGTGCCATGTTCATGTTGAGGACTTTCCATTGATTCTAAGAAATACAAACAACAAAGAATAGCTGCTACATGGCCCTTGTTACTTCCTATGTGTAGCATGCGACTATAACTCCCACTAAAGGAAGGTTTTTACATTGATGTATATAGAAAATGCAAGGTTAGCTAAAGTTTGGATGAAAAACATTAATTTTTTTATGTGATATTTTATAGATTTTTCAATGGATTGAAAATATCAATTACATTCTAACGAAAAAATGTCTTATTTGTTGTTACAAAAATAATTTAGGAAAAAATAAAAATTAGAAAGTATACTTGATGGTTCTATCCTCTACATGTACCAATTTTCATTTGTTGTTTATTATGTGTGGTAGGAAATCTTGTCATGGGGATTTGAGGAGGAATATCATGTTAATTGTGCTATTAGTCCTTCAATTTCACTGAATCACTTACACATTCACTATACCTATCCATGTTTCCAACTTTAACCAATCCACTTTGTCTCCATGCCATCCTTTTTCTAGACATTTCGAGTCCATAATGTTTGCTATTTTTTCCATCTCCTTACTTGTTTACAATCCTATATAACCTGTAACTAAAATATGTTATTGGTGCATGAACTAGATGAGTAATCGACAATTGTGCTATTGTATGCATCTGGCTTGATTGTCTTTTGATGCAATGAAAATGAAAATTTCATCTTTATTAAAGCATTCTATAACTCATTCAATCCCCTATAAGATCAAATACTCAAGTTGTTTGCATTTAGAGAAAGCAAACAAGGTCTACATTTCCTACGAACCTAACCTTAAAAGTAGTTGTTTCATTGGGAGGAGGGGGGAACTTCTATTATTGCTAGGGGAAGTGCATAATGCAATCCTAAGGCAGACAACTCCCACATAAAAATTCTTTCTCCATTATTTAAACTTAGGAGTTCCTATGGAAGTGATGAATATGTAAACAATGCTTAGAAGATTATAGAGGAAATAAGGGAGTAAGAGTGCATACATTATAAACCATATGTCATATTATGAAAACAAATACTAGCACCACTAAAGGTGAACCAACATCAACATCCACCATGCTTCCTAAAATTGAGATTGAGGCTAACTTTAATAAATGAAACATTAAAATAGACAAAGGAATTAACACTAAAGAGTAGAAAAATCAAGATACGTAATGAATGGTGGGTAAGCACGTGGAGGACACTCGACAATTGTCAATTGTCACTATGCAAAAGAAATAAGTTGGAACTAGAAATATATATGATGTATGTGGAACACATAGAGAAAGAATATCTCCATTAAATCAACTAATGTTAATGTTATTGAGGATAAGAAAAACTTCATATGATAGCTACAAGCATTGAACAACTTTTTATTTTCTAGTATGAAAGCATCTAGTGCGGTTAACCTTTGTTTAGTGTTTAACTTGGTGTTGAAGAACTTGAATGAGAGAATAAAGAGTTCAAATTTGAAGCTGCTAAATATATTGAATGTCCAAAAAAGTTGTTTTCCCCTATGCTATAATTACTAATATGGTCAACAACTAAACTTCATTATTATTTCCTCTCATAAAAGTTTTTGAAAAGGAAAAAAGGAAAATAAATAGATCAAAAACACTCATAATCATGATTTAGGGACTAGTGAAAGCTTGCATGAAAAATAAAAACTCTGGTTGAAACCCACCAAAAAAAATAAGATCTTGAACGACGCTACCAAGAGACATTCCATAAAGGTAGTAAATATGATGCTACATTCCACCATAATTTATGCAACTATCAATCATTTATAAGATGACCTTTGATAGGACGAAAATGGACTTTGGCAAAGACTTGAGGATGCGACTATAAACTAGATACAAAAGATGATAGAAAATTGTGCATTAGAGTGGATTAGAGTGGATATATAAAAAGATAGACTCAATGTTAGTCTAAAACCTACAACGAAAAATTCACTTAACGTTCGAGAATGATTAACGCAAAACTATAATAAAAAATAGAACTGTTGTGAGTGTCCACAAGAATCCAATCATAGAGACACTAACACAACTCTCAAAGTGCCACTCATTACAAAAACAACCTCAAGTGATATCCAAGGGCACAACTTCAACCATCTCATTCTCCAATAAATATCATGTTTTCCCTTTAGATTGACAATTATGATGTTTACCTAAAGTTAGCTCCAAGTGGTGCAAGGTAATATTCTCAACAATAAACTTGGAAAGATTATACTACCAAAACAACATAATTTTCACTGTGAAAGTATGAAAATGATAAATTAATATGAACATATGTTTCTAACTTCAATTCTTGTTTGCAACATCATCCTAGTTACTCCTTTGATTTTATGCATTTTCTTCAATATTCTAACTTCCTATGACTCCCAATCCTTAATCAATTCTTTATATGAAAGTGAATGGTACAAAACATAATTGGTTGACTCAACGCTACAACCTTATGATTACTTCTATTAATATTAATCTTTTGTACTACATCTAGGTGATAATTATTTTATATAATTTTTTAAGGACATTTCATCATATTTCAAATTAATATGTTTTTAATTTGATCTTTTATGTTACATCTATGTGATAATTATTATTTTTATTTTT
>APFE031746672.1:0-46262 GCA_000404065.3 Pinus taeda | reverse complement strand
ATTACTGGATGAATTGCATGGATCAATTTACTTCACCAAGTTGGATCTTCGTTCGGGATATCATCAAATCAGAATGAAGATTGAAGACATTCTGAAAATGGCATTTAGAACTCATGAGGGTCATTATGAATTTTTGGTCATGCCTTTTGGCCTTACCAATGCACCTTCAACATTTCAAGGTTTGATGAATTCAATTTTCAAACCATTCCTTAGAAAATTTGTGTTAGTATTTTTTGATGATATACTAATCTACAGCAAGTCTTGGAAGGAGCATGTTGAACATGTTGACAAGGTGCTACAACTATTGGAGGAGAAACAATTATATGCAAAAAGATCCAAATGTTTCTTTGGAGTCCAGGAGGTGGAACATTTGGGTCATATTGTATCTCATGAAGGAGTTAAGGTAGACCCTAGCAAAATTAAAGCCATTAAGGAATGGAAAATCCCCACATCCATAAAGCATCTACGAGGATTTCTCGGGTTGACAGGGTATTATCACAAGTTTGTTAAGAATTATGGAGAATAGCAGCACCTCTAACAACATTATTGAAGAAAGATGCATTTTCATGGTCTCCGGAAGCAACAAAGGCCTTCGAACATCTTAAAGAGGCAATGTGCCAAGCACCGGTCTTAGCTACACCGGACTTCACAAAAAACCTTTATTGTGGAATGTGATGGGCTCAGGAAATGGAATTGGTGCTTGTTTTAATGCAAGATGAAAGACCCATTTCTTTTGAAAGTCCTCCAATCAAGGGAAAGTTTTTACACAAAGCTATTTATGAGAAAGAAATGTTGGCAATACTACATGCACTTAAGAAATGTCGACCCTACCTAATGGGAAGACACTTCAAGGTAAAAACGGATCATGATAGCCTTAAAATACTTTTTAGAACAAAGATTATCCTCTGAAGAGCAACAAAAGTGGGTCACAAAGATGTTGGGTTATGACTTTGAAATCATCTACAAAAAAGGGAAGCAAAATGTGGTGGCCAATGCACTCTCAAGAAAGGATGAGGATGTGGAAGCATTGTTGTGTGCCATTTCTATTATCCAAACAGATTGGATAAATGAAGCAAGGGAGGAATGGAAGAATGATGAAGAACTGTGGGCACTTATTCGAAAGCTACAACAATATTCCAGTACGTCTGATACATTTAGCTAGAAAAATGATTCGTTATGGTACAAATATCGCTTATACCTCTCGAAGAATTCCCAGCTAAAACAAAAGATTCTTATGGAATTGCACACTTCTCCCTTAGGAGGGCACTCAATATTTTTAAAAACCTACCACAGGGTTAAGAAAGATTTTTTTTGGGATGGCCTTAAATCAGATATTCAAAAGTTTGTGGCAGAATGTCTGGTTTGCCAACAAAATAAAGTTGAAACAATTAGGACACCATGTCTATTAAAACCTTTATCCATTCCAAGCCAACATTGGGAGGAGGTTTCAATGGATTTTATCACAGGTTTACCCAAGTCTGAGTGAAATAATGTCATCATGGTGGTAGTTGACAGACTTACCAAGTATGCACACTTTTGTGCATTATCACATCCATTTAAAGCTAGTACAGTTTCTACTGCATTTATGGAAACAATTCAAAAGCTACATGGAAACCCAAAGATTATTGTAAGTGACAGAGATCCCATTTTCACTGGAAATTTTTGGACAGAATTATTTTCTTGTCTTGGTTCTCAGATAGCTCATAGTTCATCTTATCATCCTCAATCTGATGGGCAAACTGAGATAGTAAAAAAATGTTTGGAAGGATATCTTCGTTGCTTTGTATCTGATAAACAGACACAATGGGTCAAATGGCTGCCTCTGGCTGAATGGTGGTATAACACTTCATTCCATACAGCAACAAAAATGACCCCATTTATAGCACTTTATGGGTATCAACCACCATCCATCACATCATATTTAAGAGAAAATTCTAAGGTTCAGGCAGTGGAACATCACATCGAACATCAACAACAAGTCCTCAAACTCTTAAACGATAACCTCGTGTTGGCACAAAATAGAATGAAACAACAGGTGGATCAACATCGCAGTGAAAGAAGTTCTGATGTAGGTGATTGGGTATTCCTACATCTACAACCATATAAGCAGATGTCCCTCAAGCAAGTTAAGAAGGAAAATAAATTATCACCAAAGTATTACGGTCTGTACAAGCTGTTGCAAAAGATTGGTACTATGGCATACAAATTGGAGCTTCCTGCAGCGTCTCGATTGCACCCAGTTTTCCATGTTTCATGTTTAAAGAAAGTTATAGGCGACAAGCTCCCAGTTCAAACAATATTGCCAGAACTTGATCAGGAAGGAAAAATTATATTGGAACCGGAAGCAGTCATAGAAACAAGAACTCGACAGCTACGAAATCGATCAATTTCAGAGTATCTTATCAAGTGGACGAACTTATCCGCTGAAGATTCCACATGGGAGGATGATAATTTTATGCAGAAGTATCCATAACTACTCAAGCGTTGAGGACAACACTTTTTTGAAGGCGAGGGGCATGTTGCGTCCCTATAATACTAGTGATTACCCCATTACTATTGTAGTTATACCCCTTATTAATATTTTTGTGGCTTTATATTATTATTGTTAGGTCGGCTGGTTTATATTGTGACTCGTTAGACTCCTATATATAGAAAGGAGGTTTTGTCATTTGAATCATCTAAGAATTGTTCATTTATGTAATGTAAAGGAGGTTGCCCCCTCGAAGAGGCTGAATTCTAAGGCGTTGATCTCTCTTTTCTATCTTTTCTGAGCTAGTTTCATAACAGCCATAGAAAGATTTACAACAAGAACAGTATTCCTCTCACTTGAAATAAAAAAAATAAAATAGAAAACAAAAATCCAACTCGCATCTATAAGTTGAAAAACATACACTTCATATAAGTGTTATGGAAGAAAGGTTGATCTTAAGGTTTTTGTTTCAATTTAAATTAATTTAT
Organism: Pinus taeda; assembly: GCA_000404065.3. NCBI lineage: Eukaryota > Viridiplantae > Streptophyta > Pinopsida > Pinales > Pinaceae > Pinus > Pinus taeda. Next base: position 43,304 of record APFE031746672.1, on the reverse strand, counting down.
ATATTTAGAAAAATTAGTTAAATTTTTAACTGATTGGAAGCATAGGTTTGTTAGATTATTTAAATAAAATATACTTTAAAAAGTCGAGTATTAAATTGACATGGGCATTTAAATTTTCAATTAATCATGTTGAATTATTGCCAGATGCTAGTTCCAGAATTTGTTGGGAATGATTATGATTATTGGTGCATTAACATGCTAATGTTTTTTATTGGAAAATACTTGTGGGAGATAGTTGAATCAAGATATGAGGAGCCAGATGATTGTAATTCCCTTACATCCAATGAAAGAACAACAAGAAAGGAAGAAAGGAAGAAGAATGCTCAAGCTTTGTTTCACATTCAGATAGCTCTTGATAAGAGCTTATTTCCAAGAATATATGGAGAAAAAACTACCAAAGCTGCTTGGGAGACTCTACAAGAAGCTTACCAAGGTAGTGATCAAGTTAAGTTGGTCAAGATTCACGCGATAGTTCGATAATTTGAAGATGCAAGAAGCTGAAAGTGTTAGTGATTATTGTCTGAGAGTCAAAGATGTGGTCAATAAAATGGCTACGCTTGGAGAAACTGTAAGTAATGAATTTTTAATTAAAAAAGTATTGATATATTTAACACATAGATGGAATCATGTTGCAATAATCATGGAAGAAAGTAAGGATTTGACAAAACTACAATTTGATCAATTGGTTGGATCTTTGATGTCTGATGAAGAAAGATTGAAGGACACTTTTGAAGGTGTAGAGAAAGCTTTTTCCTCTAAAGTACAAATTACAAAGAATGAAGATGCAAGTAGCAATAGCACTAAAAACAATCAAGGTCAAAGTAAATGGCAAAGCCAAAATTATTCAAGAGGTAGAGGACAGGGTGGCTTAAGTGGAAGAGGTATTTTCAGAGGAAGAGGTAGAGGTAGATTTGATATGAGAAATGTTCAAGGTTACTATTGTAACATGTATGGCCACTTTGCGATAGAATGCAGATTGAAAGAAGGTAAAAATGCTAATTATGCTCAAGAAAGTGGTGAGTATCCTCTAGATCACTTATTTTCATCTTATGCCAAAGGTGAAAATACTAGTAAAGATGTTTGGTACCTAGACTATGGATGCTCTAACCATATGATAGGGAATGAGAAGTTGTTTTGAGCCAAGGATGGAAGTTTCAAATCCAAGATCCAGCTTGGTGATGATAAATCATTGGAGGTTGCTGCCAAAGGATCTATGGAGGTCCAAACAAAAGAAGGTATAAAGAGTATTAATGACATTTATTATACTCCACCATTGAAGCATAACTTGTTGAGTGTTGTGCAGCTATGTGAGAAAAATTATAAAGTAGTCTTTGAAAATAAGACATGTACTATCTATGATAAGAATAAGGGAAATAGGTTGATCACTGTTGTTCCTATGACAAGAAATGGGATGTTTCCCTTTAGTTATGATGAACATAACAACAATCTTGCAAATATGGCTTATGAAGACTCAAGTTGGTTATGGCATCTCAGGTATGGGGATTTAAATTTTCACAATTTGAAGTTTCTAACCTTACATGCATTAGTTTTTGGTTTGTGCAAGGTAGAAGAGCATGAGGTTTGTGAAGGATGTGGTAAAGGAAAGCATGCAAGGGAAAGGTTTCCAAAGGGAACTGCATGGAGGGCTCATCACCCGCTTTAGCTTGTTCATTTAGACATATGTGGTCCTATGAAGACTAAGAATTTGGGTAAGTCATCATATTTCATCACTTTTATTGAAGATTACTCAGGAAATTGTTGGGTATATTTTTTGAAGGCCAAAAGTAAAGCCCTAGATACATTCGAGATGTTCAAAGCTCTTGTAGAAAATGAGAGAGGGTGCAAGATCAAATGTTTGCGGACTGATCGTGGATGAGAATCATGCTCAAAAGCTTTCCATAGTTATTGTGATATGAATGGCATTAGGAGGCAGCATACTACAACATACACACCCCAACATAATGGCATAGCTAAAAGAGAAAATAATGTTGTGGTTGAAATGGCAAGATGCATGCTACAAACTAAGGGATTGAGAAACTCTTATTGGGGAGATGCAGTTGCTACAACAATATACATCCTTAACCGTAGCCCCACTTGTGCACTAGAAAATATCACTCCTTATGAAGCTCGGTATCGAAAAAGGCCTAATGTTAATCATTTCAATGTTTTTAGCTGTTTGGCTTATGTGCATGTACGTGATCAAAATAGAAAAAAGTTAGAATCAAAAAGTGAGTTATGTATTTTTATTGGGTATAGTGAGACAAGCAAGGCTTATAAATTGTATAATCCTCTAACCAACAAGCTTATTGTCTCAAGAGATGTAATTTTTTATGAAGGGGCAGTTTATGGTCATCAATGTTAAACACACATGGACAACAAGAGCAATAGGAAAGATAAAGCATGTGAGTACAATTTTTATTCACAAATGATATACATTTATAGTACATTATGTGACCATTGGGATTCACATCCCAAGGTCTCTTGGACTCCATTTTTCCATTCGACTTCCACACTAACCCATTGAGGATTAGGTGTCCAACATTCCCCCCCTTAATACGAAGGGTTATGTATGAGTCCAAGAAGAGAGTTGTAATACAAAATGCGCAAAAATGCATGGCAGCACTAGGCTAAATGTGCTCTCTGAAATGTTGGTATAAAGGGCGGTGGTTTAAGGATGGCCACCAACACTAGAATGCTTAGTGCAGTTCCGGGACCTCTTCCAAAGCTGGCAAGAAGCTGGAGTCTTCTGCTAGAGGAAATGCTCCTATTGTTTTAAAGAGGGAAACCTTCAACCATAAAAGGGAGGTCTCACCCCACATAAAAGGTAAAACTTCAACCTAAAAAGGGAAGTCTCAACCTGTGATGGTTTAAGGATGACCAACAACTCTGGAATGCTTAATGCAATTCCTGGAACTCTTCTAAAACTGGCAAGAAGCTGGAGTCTTCTGCTAGAGCAAGTGTTCTCAATTTCGTTCCTGGAACTCTTCCAAAACTGGCAAGAAGCTGAAGTCTTCTGCTAGAGGAAGTGTCCCAGATTGCCAACTGAAGGCATGTTCACGGACATCTTTGTCTCTGGCTACAACTCTGAAACTGGTGTGGGAGGTTGTGGCTCAGGCTCGCTTGATGTGGCTTTGAAGCTTGTAGATGACCATCATTTCCCCCCCTGTCAGATACAAGGTGAGAAGATGGAGAAAACTCAACTGCAAGACTGTTCAATATTCTGGAACAAGTTATAACATGTGTTTGGAATATCTTCTTGGCTGTTGATGCCCATTTCCAAGAAGCGATCCATCCAAGATAAATCTTTGTTCTTGCAGGACGTTTGTTTCTGAAGCATCTGTTTGAAGAATGACTGGTTTTATGACAATGCTTACATGGATGAAGATCAAAATAGTGATCTTTTAGATGGCCAACTCCATCACAGTGTTGGCATTTCACGATCTATTGTTGTTGTTGCTACTATGGAAGAGGGGCAGTGTCTGGAACAGCTGAAGCTGAACTGTCATGAGGAGAAGGTGAGCTGTCATGAATGAATCTAGCACTCTGAAACTCAATGGGCTTGGTATAGTCTGGAATATGAAATGACAAGTCCTTGTCATATCCAAGACTAGTTATGTTCTTATTGTGGACAAGCTATTCCCAAGGTCTGATGATGGGCTTGGGAAGTGCAGACTGAGTTTCTGCATCTGCATATACAACTGCTGCTTTATCTGAATGAACTGTAACATTATTAACATGTCGTTGATGGGTGGTTGTCTCAATGTTCTAAACAAAAATAGGTTCAGAATGGTGTCTATTTTGATGTAGCTCTTCTTGCTGTAGCTGTGATTCAAGCTTCAAAAACTCTATATTTTCTTGTGCTTTTTGTATACATTTTTGAATGTAAGCAATAATGTTTTTATTGATTATGATAGCGCTGCAGCAGTGGATACGATTAGAGTTCTCAATAACTCTAATATTCTTTCAGGCTTAGCAATTTTCTTAGCAGTGGGCAAAGAGTGTGAGCAATTATGCAGTATCTTCTTCTACAAACAATATCAAGCCTTAATGGCAGGCTTTGGAGAAACCGCTAACACCAACTTTCAACATATACCACTTAAAAATTTGGCTAAAAATAGTGAGCTTAAACTATTGGAGAGAAACTCAAAAGGTAGATTCCCAATGCAAAATGGTATATGTAAAGACAACAACTGCAAACTTCAATAATTATAACACTGTCATGGACAGGACTTGAATGCTCATATTCCTTGACTGGGGTACGAATCAGTGTTCTCTGATCTTGCCACTCTCTTCAAAGAAAACAATAGTTCACTTCAATATTTGAGATACCATGCTTGTTGTCTCATTTGTTACAGTAAGCTGAGAAAACACTGAAATAAAAGCGGTAGTGCTAGTGTCAATTCAACAATCTTCATGCAATTTCCAAACTCAATACAATATGGACTTCTAACTTGATACAGAAGTAAAAATCAACCACTACTGAATCCAATAATTCCATTCACATATGGCTGGATTTTAATTCAAATAAAAGAATGTGCTTATGTTTTTCAACCAGAAAATTCACACCAATGCCCAATTAATTTCATGCATTCTGATATGAAATCTCATACTGCCACCATCATTTCAAATAACATTGAAACTCACCTTACATATTCAACTAGCACACTATTCTACAGGATTTCAAATGAGCTTTCCATGAAACAAATGTGCCCATGTATTAAATCTCAATCTGGCAATTACAAATGCTATCACTTCAACGCTTTAACTATACAACGCAGTAGGGTAATATTATCATTCAAATGATTTAAACGATTTTTTTTTTTTTAAACTGCGCATTGATCTTCTTCAACAGTTTGTTAGACTCCTTGTGACTGTGCGCCTGTTGTGGACTCTACTCTGGGAACCGAGACCTTGTTCACAAAAATAAATCCGTAGACCATAACGACTCCATACTAGCACCCTGAATTATTACAACTCCAGCAGCGACATCCCAAGGACCACCAAAACCAAGTTTGTAGGTAATATCAAGCCTCCCACATGCTACTCTACAGAGGTTAAGAGAAAAAGAGCCAGAAATACATAATGACCGTACTTTGAAAAGTAGTCTATTAATCCGATTTGTAGTGATATCAAGAGTTTCTTTATCCCGCTTTGTACCAAACAGGATAACCCAATATCTAGGCCACACCACAGTGAAGCAAAGACCCGAAAATCGACACTACTCACCAGAGACAAAGAGATCAATTCAGACAGATCAATAAAGTCTGCTATAGAAACGCACCTTGAACTTTGCATGAGGTGGATGACATGATCCCATAAAAAATTTTGAAGTTCATCTGCAGGCTGAACTCTGAATTTGGGGCAGCTTCCCAAGGCCATAGGATGTTGATCCAAAATTGGTGGAATGATAAGAGTTCTGTTGAGGATCGCTGCTATAATTAGTGCATTCCCCAAGTCAGTCTGAGAAGATGCACTTATAGGGTTCCCATTAAGAAAAGCACCCCTTCCACGGATAGTTGTAAACAACTCACCAATTATCGGATTGTAAACAACACCCACATTTGGAACCTTTCCAATCATAAGCCCAATTGAAATGCATACAAAAGGAAACCGTTCAGTATCTTCTCGTGACAGGACTCCTTGAGCGATGATCCCCACGCGGTGAAACAATCGTGGTTTGGCAGAGAGCTAGCTCGTTTAACGTTGGGGCCCGGTCGGATGATGCCAGAACGCTTTCACGGATCTTTCACTGTGACTATATATACTTTGCATTTGCATTTGGTAGATATTTTGGGCCAGCGTAGTATAAAGTCGGAGCAGAGGCCTATATATTTCACACTGGTTCTATTGGGTAGTAGCGTAGTGCAGATAAGCTGTTGTTAAAATGGCTTCGAGTATGCAGAGCTACTTCTTAATTCTCAGCTTCTACCGAAAAAGAAATTTACTTTCAAAAACAAGGTCACTAAAAAGAACGCCATTCAAAAGCCTGAAAGTGTAGTAAGAAAAGTGAACGATAATAATGTTGTCACTCTTCGAACAGACAACTATTGTGCTCCTGGTTTCCGAAACAAGGAAGGAATGGTTCTGGTTAATGATCTGGATGCTTCTAAAGATGGGGATTTTGTGCTATCAGACTTGGTGAATTGTAAAATTTATCTCCGAGGTCGGTTGAGGGCACTGTTTATTCATAGATTGAAGGGCTGACAGGTGTTTGCAGGGTAGTTATGGGTTTTGTACTTATAGAATGAGCCAGGAATGAGAGCCCAGGTATAGAGAACAGATTATGTCATGACAGAGGCAGCGCTGGTGCGCCATAAATCGTTATGTCAGTTATGTCAGGACAGAGGCAGAGCAGTGCTGGACGGATAGAGTCAGAGAAACTTGGACAACGCTGGTCAGGGAATAATGCACAGAGAATAATGGACAACGCTTGTTTCAGGAACGTTCATGGGCAATGAGGCAAAGAAACTTTCAAGTGAATATGGCAGAAATAAACTGCACAGAAAGGCCATAAACACATGGCTCAAATTAATTATGCAGGGCAGGAATACGTTTTCTCTGATACCATGTTAAACACACATGGACAGCAAGAGCAATAGGAAAGATAAAGCATGTGAGTACAATTTTTATTCACAAATGATATACATTTATAGTACATTATGTGACTGTTGGGATTCACATCGCAAGGTCTCTTGGACTCCATTTGTCCATTCGGCTACATTATTGGACAATGAGGGACTCTTCTTGTGGTCGTGGTCATATGGTAGAGCCTGTTGTGTCGCTGCTGAAAACTCATACTCCTCGCATGTGTCAGCATACAGTTCAGAATAGCTCAACACTTGGACAACATTATGATACCATTCACGCATTCAGTACTTCAAAACTCAAACGCATATACCACTGAGCAGATCATTCATATACCATACAGCGCGTTCAACACCATTGAACCGGGACAACGTTTCCTGTAACCGTTTGAGAACTGCAGCAAATATAACATGCAAGCACTCTACGTTTTGTGAACTGCAACAAATCAAACCTAGAAACCCTTTGCCATACCGGGTACCTTAGAATAAATGGAGAATCTGAGGAGGAACGGTGGCCCTTTTGGTTTATTTGCTCAAAGAAGATGGGAAGAGGAAAATTCAAGGGCAAGCCCACAGGGCGGAGGCACTACTCAATAGTTGAAGAAATACGTGCAGGGACTTCTGCCAAACCTCGTGGTTTCAGGCAGGAAGAAGAGCTGAACGAATAGAAGGAGGCCATGACCACGAAAGTCCAGATAAATACATCATATTCAAAAAACAGATGTAGGGCCCTTGAGAAATCTAGATTTAATTCTCAGAGTCCATAGATGAGTCGAACAATACCATCTTTTCGAGTCCCCTCAAACAACAGTCGCTTTCCCTTCAACTGCCACAATAGATCTTTGGCATCAAAAGATCAGTGGGCAGATGCGTTAATGGACAGAGCCCAGAGGCGCTAGAACGGTTTTGGATTCCACCAAGCAGCCCGTCATCAATTTATTCAACATCAAGTTCAAATCCAACTTCTTCTCCAAGTTATACAAGGAAGGGAAGAAGATTGAGTGATATTTATCACAAGAGTGCAAATCAATCACATGAAGAAAGCGCAATAGGTGAGATAGTCAATTTTGATTTATTTGCCAAGGATGAATTTGAACCATCATGTTTTGAAGATGCATGTGCTAATGAGGTTTGGATGAAATCCATGAAAGAAGAGATGGATTTTATTGAAAGGAATGATAGTTGGAAGCTGACAGAGCTTTGAAATGATAAGAAAAACATTGGCACCAAATAGGTCTATAAGAGTAAATAAAACAACGATCGAAGTGTTGAAAAACACAAAACAAGATTAGTGGCTAAAGCATTCACAGAGGAGTATGGAATTGATTATGAAGAGACATTTGCATCAGTAGCAAGACAAGGGACCATTAAAATGTTGATTCCATTAGCAGCTCAGAAAAATTGGAGCATACACCATATGGACCTGAAAAGTCCCTTCTTGAATGGGTAATTAGAAGAGGAAGTATATGTGGGGCAACCACAAGGTTTTGAAGTGGAAGGAAAGGAGAATAATGTCTACAAGTTGAAAAAGTCTTTGTATGGTCTCAAGCAAGCACCAAGAGCGTGGTATGCAAGGATTGATGGATACTTTCAGGAAAAATGTTTTCCACAGAAGTAAGAGTGATCCTACTATTTACTACAAACAAGAAGGTATTAGTATTCTAATCATAAGTTTGTGTGTTGATGATCTATTGTATATGGATTGTAGTTCTAAGATGAATGATAAATTGAAAGTTTCTATGATGAATTTGAGATGAAAGATCTAGGCATCATGAAATATTTCTAGGAATGGAGGTTTATCAAAGTAAGGATGAGATTTTAATTTGTCACACAAAGTATTCACAAGATATGTTAAATAAATTTGATATGGTTCATTTAAATCCATCCCCTACTCCAAGTGCTCATGGAGAGGTGTTATGTAGAGATGATGGTGTTGATTTAGTTGATGAGAAAACTTACAGAAGTATTGTGGGCAGCTTGATATTTCTAACCCACACAAGGCCTGATATTACATATTCAATTTCACTTGTTTCAAGGTATATGACAAAGCCATCTGAAATACATATGAAGGTAGCCAAGAGGATTTTAGGGTATGTGAAAGGCACTCTAAATTTTCGTATTCATTACTACTCTTTTGAAAAGATCAATCTTGCTGGATTTAGTGATTCAGATTGTGGAGGTAGTCTTCATGACTGTAAGTCCACATCTAGAAATTGGTCTCTTTTGGTTCTGGTTTGATTACATGGAGCTCAATAAAGTAAAGCACTCTTGCCCTCTCATCCACAGAAGTGGAGTATGTTGCAGTTAGCTCAACAAGTACACAAGCTCTTTGCCTCAGAAAATTTTGGAAGAAATTGGAGAAAAACAAATTCAGAGTGATGAGATGCAGAGTGATGAATGTCCAATATTCCATGGAATTCCTAGTGCCCTATACTTGTTTTCTGTATTGGAGCAAGGGAAAAATTGGCTATTCTTGATTTTCTATCAAGAAATTGAGGTCTGTCTTTCCATTTTTATTTCTGGTTTCTTTATTTTCAATTTTTGTTTTTGAGAGGGCAATGCATAACTTCCACTAGGATTGGTTAAAAAGGCCTTGTGACTAGGGTCTTCCTTTTCTTTAGGGCATGCTGACATAGAAGAATGTGTCTTTACAGTTCATCCATTCCTCGTCGTTTTGACTCTTGTGTGATGTTTTTCGATCCTTTTGAAAGGGTGATTTGAAAAGTTCCCTTGCCCGCTAGATTCATTATGAATGAAATTTCAAGAAGAAATTGATGGTTGAAAATTTGGGTCTCCTTGTTCAAAGCATGTAAGATATGCTTGAGCACTAAGATTTTCCTTCTCAAATCATTTAGGGCTATTTTGTGAAGAACACACAAACCCTTTTCTTTTCCTACTTTTCAGATATTTAAAAGAAGAATGAAAAAAATTACTTATTCTAGTTTCTTGTAGGATACATCTGGAGCACATCATTGTCATCTTATGGATATTAAACACCTCCGTGTCATTCCCATGACAATATTTCATCTGATTTGATATAACAAAGTTGTTGACATCATTACTTTTTTTTCTGGTTTCAGTTGTAGGTGAATTTTGATTCAAAGACAGAGTATGAGTAAGAGATGATTCAAAACTACAAAGTGCTGCAGGATGGTTGAACATTAGTAAGTCATGATTTTCCTCGATATCTTTATTTATTCTCATAATAAAATAGTTGGTGAATGTAACTCAGTTTTGATTTTGAGTTGGTGAGATTGGGGTCTCGAAGCAAAATGGTGGAAGCAAAAACAGAATTACAGATATCACTCTAGAAACACCGCATGGTTTGAAGTGAGAAAGTGGTTTTTAAATTCATATGTTCTACAGTTCATGATAATAATGTAATATTGAAGAACAAATTATTATATGCATGACAATTTCTTTGTTTTCTACTTTCAAACAAGTCACATGAATAGGGGTTGATCTGATAATGTTAAAAACTATTACAAGATGGATCGTGTAGCTTTTGTGCTCTATTAAGATTAGAGATGGACTTTATTTTTATGAAGGGTGAGTTTGATTTATGAATTAAAAGAAGAAATTAAATTAAGGATACATAAAGAACTTTAATGATTCATACTACAATTGGGTTGTCTAATTCCTCTGCATGACCTTAATTTTTTGAGCTCCAAGTATTACTGACTTCACGTTCATAATCTACATATTTTCTCTAGATCTAAATGGGCAGAGCCACTCTACTCATTGTTGTCACAAAAGGAGTGGGCAGTTTAAATACATGTGTATTTCAGAAATTTCTATGCATCTTTTACATCTTCACCAAGTTCTGTTATTGAGTACATCTTTTCATTTGTTGTAATTTCCTTTAATTGTGTCAAAACATTTTAGGGACATCATTTTCTATGTTTTATGTATTATTGCAAGTGTTTCCATTCCACACTTTTGTTATGGTTGTGCTCTTGTGTTCTATAGTTAATGTAGACTTATCTTTCATCCCTGGTAGGTATGTTTATAACATGTTAGATATAGGTTTCGTGCTATCTTTGTTAGTAGACAGGAAATACAACAAAGGGATCATAACATTACACTTGGCATAATCATTTACATCTCAATGATAACATACTTTTAATTGGTTGTTAATTATGTGCTTCATTTGTTACAATGCACTCAGACGGAGAGAACCTTGAAAAGGTGGAAAATAAGTTAAGAAGAAGGAAGATCCAGTAAACCATTCAAGCAATTGAACTACACTAGTTTCTAAAATGGCCACAATTGCTATCTCTTGGTGAAATGGTCCTTCAGTTCTAGTTGCAAATGTAGGTACTAAACATTCAAGGACGAGGTCAAGTGATGTAGTACTAAATATGTCTCTTCACCATTCCAAACAACTTCAACCCAACCCCCGTTTTATGGGTCTTCAATGTCCAACATCCCATCTCTAACCCCAAAACAGGTTCAAGTTCTAAATTAGAAAGTCAAGAAGTGTACTCCACATAAATCCCATTGATGTTTGTATTTTTCTTCACATTATTTCCTACTTATCTCTAGATTTATATTGCATCTTGTTTGTCTCATAGAAAATATTGGTTCAATCCAGTTTTAGTCATCACTGGATTGCGCTGTTTGGAGTTTTTCCAAAGGAACTAGAGAAACATGAGCTTCATTTAGGCTCTCATAATTTCTCATGTTCATTTGTATATTATCTATTGTTTAATTGAGGCATGTATATCATAGAGTTGAAGCTTTTGGTAGACAGCTTGGAAAGGGAACAAGACTTTTACTTTGTAAAGCTGAGCAGTATTCAAATACCTTGTCAAAAATTAGATGTTGAAACATTACCTGTAAGTACGAATCTAACTAGAGTCATACACATTTTTGTCAATATATTTTCCCTGCACGAGCTACATGGAATCAAAAAAATAAGAGTTTGATACCTATAATTTCGAGCAGATAGATTCAGAAATACAAAGGATTCTATATGTTGCGGATCATAGTTCATTTTAATTACTGAGTCACAAACAATAATATAATAGTCATCCACTCCATCTGATGAAAACGATGAGAACAAGGCAAGGAGAGTTCAATAGTGTAGATATTTACTAGATTAATTTACCTTTGTAGATGTCTTAATCAGATGATAAAATAATTTCCTCCCTATTTTATTGAACAAATCCAAGAGATTCACCAGAAAGTATAGGAACAACTGGAAAACAGCCAAGCCAAGTACAAGGGAGGCATGATAAGCATTAGACTCAGCATAGTTTCCAAGTTGGTGATCAATTCTGGCTCTATATCAAAAAAGACAGAATTCAAGGTGAAGGTAAGAAGTTAAAGCCAATAAGGTATTGACCTTTCAGGAAACTTGAGAAAATTGGTGAGAATGCTTTTCACCTTGATTTTCCAGCTTACATGCACATCTATTCAATAGTTAATGCAAAAAGCTTGAGACTATTTGAACCTTCATTGGTTGAAGATCCTAAAGAGCAGAGAAAATTGCCTTCTATTGATGATCTGTTTCCTAAATATCTCAATGAGTTGTAGGAAGATATTGTTCTAGACAAGAAGGTGAGAACTACGTGCAAAGGGGATCTTGAGTACCTCAGAATTGGACTAAAGGGTTCAAAACCAAGTAGCGCAAGATGGATAGAATTTGGGCAAGCAAGGAACCTATATCCTCGATTGATTGATGCTTAAAAACCAACTTTTGGTGCTCCAAAAGCTTTTTCAGTGGGAAGGTCGTGATCCGAATTGGATCCTACAACACTCTCTAAGTTTTCATGAACTCTTAAAAATCATGCCAAAGTTTCAAGTCTTATAAAGAGAAAGCTTATCAGAGATATCCTCAAAATAATTGCAATTTGTGAACAGTGTGGAGAAATGACGACCCTCAGTCAAGCGCTTAGACTGTCGGCCCATGGTAATGCACGCTGCCACAAATTAGCAAAACTAGAGGTCAATTTAAGAAACAGAGGTAGTTTTTGATATGCGATTAGTGATATTATCATAGGGAAAACCCCTCAAAGAAGGAAATGCCCCAAGCACCTGGAGCCGAAAAGTTATAAAATGCAATGGATATCACGCTGATTCTGTCAAAAGTGGGGTCCCACAAAAACTTGTAGAGTATCAAAAGGGCTTCGAGCGGTAAGCAGTTTCAACTGAGTCCCACTCGATGCCACAGAAGGGGTGCCACGTGTCTGATAGAAGAGAGAGAAAACCACTCACATGAGATGGGTAAATGTCATGTTACTTACCCACCTGATATGAACGAATATTATAGGATTTGGAGGCTCCAGATCAACGACGAAGATGCGTTCTGATGGGTGACTAGACTTGATGAGGTAAACTGATAGAGTTTTATAAGATTTGAGGTCTGAGGTGGATGATGCATTGGTAGAAAGTCGTGTTTTGTGGGAATTCTTGGAGTTAACAGATTAAACGGCCATTTCAAAAATTTCCAAGAGAAGTGACACTCAGTTCATTATGAAATAGGTGGCCACCTCCCTATGAGGTGTTATATAGTGTTGATTAGGCAGAACAGAGGGATTCAGATGGACATAGGTAGGGGAAATAGAAAGCTGGGAAGCAGAGACAAACAGTAAAAGGAATATTGGCTTTAAAGCCACAAACTGACAGAGAGAGAGAAAGGAAGTAGTAAGTTAGAGCAGATAGCAAAGAGAAGAAGCCAAGATGACCTACAGAAGCAAAGGTAGCATTGAGCTAAAGTTAAGACAGAGCCAGAGAAAGTCAGAGATTCTGTGTACTCCAGAGAAGGCTTGAGAGGTTCAAGTGAACTCCTCTGTATATGCCTGTCATCATTGAGTCTTAGATTGGGCCCATACTACTGTGACCAGTAGAGGTCAAGATTTAGTAGGGAGAGTCTATGAACTCGAGAGACTTGGGTGATCCATATACAGTGTAGTTGATTTATATCTATGCGTGAGACTCAAATTTAGCTCACTACTGTAAAATCTTTGCTTTAAAAACAAATAGAAAGGCCACCACTAAAGGCTGGACCAGGATACATACCAGAGGAGTATTGGGTGAACTCCCTATTAAATGTGTGTGTTTATATGTGTTGCCTATTATGTTTTCTTTAACTGCTTCAGTGTATGTGTATTTCGTAATCTTATAGATTTGTTGCACAAAATAACATAGACACATCCATGCACATGAGTCTGTAATACCTTATTAATTTCCTTAGATCAAACTTCAGATCACCAAGAATTCCCGTGAGGTCACCCATCCCAGATCGCCTCTGGCTCAAGCGCCTTTAAAAAACAATAAAATTATTATAAAAGTAATTTACTAGCAAGCTAAAACCTAATATTATGATTATTAAATAAATTCCCTATTAAGGCTTCCTTTTGAATCAATGCAATCTCTCCTTTTCATCTACATTTCTAGGTTCCATCAAAATCTATTCACATATTATTACACCCACCTTAAGATCAAACTTGAGATCTGTGTGCATCCTTACTCGAAGTTCCGCGACATATTTCAACTATGCTCTTATGGTCCACGACTGTACTAAGAAGGCTGTTGATGGCAGTAAACATCCAAAACACTCTACTAAACTTGTTGTTATTTACTCTTCTTTCTTCTCCTCTCCACTTGGCATATATGCCAATCATTTTTTTATCGAAGTTCCAAGGCATATTTCCTCTATGCCTTTGGGGTCCTTCTGAATGTTGTCTCCAATCACTGCATTTTAGGAGGAATGGTTCCAACCTACTATATCGATTTTTTTGCGGAATGGCTAACAACTTGTTAATTTGATCCCATCAACACATTTGTTGATGTGTCGAATCAAAATAAGTTTATCAATTTGTTTTTTTTATCTCAGTTCCCTAGTTGTATGTTTTTTTCTCAGTTTGAATTATTGGGTAACTTTGTTCAAAAGTGCACTCCGAGTGTCCCAAGTCATAGTCTCTGACATGCAGCCCACGAAGACCAAGGAAGGTAGAGTAGTCTCATATAGTCACATGTCAAGAGTATCACAGGGAAGACATGAAATGACAAACCAACACAAGAGGAGATCATAAGTGTGGATCACAAGGAGCCACCTCAAGCAAAATGCCACACAGGCTTCACATTAATCTTCAATATTAAATAGACACAATTTGTTAGGGACAACAAATCATATCCAAGGAGAATAGGAACTAAATGACTATAGAAAGCAGAATCAGAACTACATAACTGTAATATCCTATTCTAAATTAATTTTAACACTCCCCTTTAATGGTGAAAGGGTTCTTAAACACATGTAATATGTCCCTAAACAACTCAAACTTCAGTCTTCCGAGAGGCTTAGTAAATATATCAGCCATATTATCACAAGAATTACAATATTCAACACAAATATCTTTGGACTACACCTTTTCCCTAACAAAATGAAATTAAGTGTCTATGTGCTTAGTTTTTTTGTGAAACACAGGATTGTAAACCAATTTCATCTAACTTTGATTATCGCAATTGATAATTGTAGGTTCTGTCTATTCTTCCCCAGCATCTTGGAGAAGTCTGCGCAATAAAACTGCGTCACATGCTACTGCACACATAGCTTGATATCCTGCTTATGTTGAGGATAAGACTACAATATGTTGCTTCTTACTACACTAAGAGATGATCGTGGATCTAATGCTAAAGGCATAACCTATAAGTCATCTTCTATCATCTAAATTTCGCGGCCAATCAAAGTTTGTATAACCTGTCAAGCTAACATCAAATGAGTTAGAATACAAAATACCAAACTGTGAAGTTCCTTGTAGATACCCCAATACTCCTTTCACTACAATCCAATGGTTCTCATGAGGTTGAGTCATGAACTAACTCAAAACACTCATTGCATAACCTAGATCTAGTCTCGTTGTAGTCAAGTAAATATGAATACCAACCAACTGTCTCTATGATATTGCATCTGCATATTTCAAAGCATCATTCACCTGAGGTTTGATGTTCTGGTGTAAGGGCACAAATGCAGCCTTACACTGATCCATTTTTAATTTACTCAGCAAACACTTAGCATACTTACCCTTGGATAAGAAAGTTTGGCTTCAATCTCTCTAAACTTCTAGACCCAAACAGTAATGCATTTCTCCAAGGTCCTTCATCTCAAATTTCTATGATAACTACTGCTTGATTTCTTCAATCAGGTTGTCTTCATTCCCTATCATGATCAGATCATATACATATAAAGAAATCAACACTATGTGCCCCTCATCATTAAACATAGTATACAAATTAGGATCATTTTTGCTGCTTTTATAACCATGCATGAGGAAAAATGTATCAATTTTGTCATACCAGGATCTAGTAGCCTATTTTAGACCATATAAATCTTTCTTTAGTCTGCAGACTAAGTTCTCTTCTCCCTTATTAACAACCCCTCAGGCTGCACTAAGTATACTTGTTCTTTTAAATCATCATTTAAGAAAGCAGATTTAACATCTATTTGATGTATTTTCCAATGATGCTTAGTGGCTAAAGCAATAATCAATCTAATAGTGTTTAATTTTACAACAGGGGCAAATGTTTACTCAAATTCAATACCTTGTTTATGGGAATACCCCTTTGCAACCAACCTTTCTTTATACTTATCAATAGACAGTTTTACTTTAAATTTCAACCTAAATAACCATCTGCAACCTATGGGTTGTTTACCATAAGGAAGCTTTACTAGATCCCAAGTGTTATTCTTAATAAAAGATCCATATTCCTCCTTCATTGCTTCCTTCCATTTAGAAATCTTACTAGCTTCATGAAAATTAGAAGGTTCTGCAATGTCTAACATACCAGTCATCAGTGCACAATCCCTATACTAAGTTGATAACTGTTTCGGCCTACTAGATCTCCTGAGTTGTGCAGTGTGAACTATTCTACTCTGTTATTCTCTTTGTGGATTGAACTCAACTTCCTCCTATTTATCTTGATGTTGCTGCTATTGTTGGTGTTTCTATTGATTGGTCCCTGTTTATACATCCTCATATGAAAGTAATGGTACATGCCATTCTTCATTATCTTGAATAGGATTTCCATCGTCAACTTGTTCATGGAATACTACGTCTTGAATAATAGACACCTTGTGTGTAGGAGAATCAAACAATTTGTAAGCATTATACTAACTACAGTATCCAATGAAGGTACATTTAATGGCCTTTGAATCTAACTTCTTCCTATTTTCTTTGGGAACATGCGCAAAAGCTTTACAACCAAATACTCTAAGACGACTTACTACAGGCTTGAAGCCAAACAAATCTTAAAAAGGAGATTTATAATTAAGACTTTTAGTGGGACTCCTATTCTTCAGATACACTATAGTATTGACCACTTCTACCCAAAAACCATTCATTAGATTCTTACCTTTCAACATACTGCAAGCACACTCCACCAGTGTTGTGTTATTCCTCTCAAATACTCCATTCTACTGAGGAGTGTAAGTTGTTGTAAATTGTTGTTGTATCTGATGCTCTTTCTAGTATTTGATGAAATCCCCTTTCTTAAACTCTCCGCCCTAATCTGATCGAAGAATCCTGATGAAATTTCTTGTCTACTTTTCGATCATGTTCCTCAACTACTTGAAATACTCAAAGGCATGAATCTTCAGTATAAGAAAATACAACCATTGGAGTCTTGTACAATCATCAACAAAGATTAGAAAATAGTAGGCCCCACCTAATGATCTTGTCTGCATAGGCATGCATAAATAAGTGTGTAGAAGTTCGAGTTTATCCCTCTATTTCCTATCATTAATGGTAGGAAATTCATCTCTATGCTATTTACCAAATGCAAATGCCTCACAATCAATATGAAACTTTTTCAAAACAGCAAGACCACTCACCATACCATTGTTTTGCAATAGTAGAAGATCACTGAAATTGGTGTTCCCAAGTAAATGATGCCACAAGTTTTCAACAGACTTATTTGATGACATCAATTCTTGCGGTGGTGTACTCTTCACATTGAGTTTGTAGAGTCCTCCTATGTGAACACCTGTAGCACTAGGCTTCATCTAGTCCAACAATTATTTAATAACAAAATAAGGTTTAAAGAATTCTACCTTGAGATCCTGATCTGTAATCGTTGATACAGAAATCAGGTTCTTCTTAATACCACATACATACCACAAATTAGATATATTCCTGATGTTTCCATCAGGAAAGTGACAAGGACATCTCCAAGTCACTTGATCTCGTACCCTCTATCATCTCCAAGGTATACTTTTACTCCATTTTGGGTTCTCTAAAACTCTAAACAATTGTTTTTTACCTGTCGTATGTGAGGAGGATTAAGAATCTACGAGCCAGATATCTTATTCATCCTCCTCAGTGGCTAGTGCAATCTAAGCCATAAATAATCTGATGTCTTGGCTCTAATCTGCATCAACTAGATGACCTGCATGTCGTCTCTGCTTGTACCTCTCCACATCTGCCTTTTTTTTATGGCAAAACTTAGCATTATGGCCTATCTTACCACAATAAAAACGTTAGGAGCAAAATCATGTTTATGCGAGGTCATACCTTGTGGTGTCCTTTTTCCTGATACGTTAACCTTCCTGTGATTAGCTACTGCTTTCCCCTTCAGCTTGAACTTGGTTATCAATGAAAGATTTGGATTTTGAGGTTTGAGGGACAACCTCCTTTCTTCTTCTTGTAGCAAGATCTTGGTAAGCTCTTCAAAGTGTGGATGCTTTTCTCTTTCATTCAAGCCCATTATAAACATCTAATAATCATCCGTCACCCTATTCATGGTAATCATCAGCAGATGATCATTCACAATAGCCTGACCAATATTAGTTAGTTTATCTTTAACCTCCTTTATCCAGGATGTGAATGAAGAAACAGACTTATTCTCCTCCATATTGATGGAAAGAATATTCTTCATGAGGTACAAAGTTCAACTGGTGTTCTTGATCTCATACATTTCTTTGAGAATCATCGATATATCATTTGTTGTCTTCCACTCCCAAATGTGAGGGATGATGCAATCTTCGATGGATAACTTGAGGAGAACCTTTGCCTTCATCTCCCTTTTCTCCCGTTCTTGAATTGTTGTATTGATCCGCCAAGTAGTTGATGCCACAAGTTTTCAGTAGACTTATCTAACGACATCAGTGTACTCTTTACATCCAGTTTGTAGAGTCATCCTATACAAACACTTGTAGCAATAGGCTTCATCTGGTCCAACAAGTGTTTAATAATACAATAAGATTTAAATAATTATACAATGAGATCCTAATTTGTAATCTTTGATACAAAAATTAGGTTCTTCTTAATACGAGGTACATATCACACATCAAATATATTCCTGATGTTTCCATCAGGCAGAGTGACAAGGACATATCCATGTTCCTTTATCTCGTACCCTCTATCATCTTGAAGGTATAAATTTACTCCAATGTTGGATTCTCTAAAATTTCTAAACCATTGCTTTTTACCAATCATATGTGAATCTCCAAAATCTATGAACCAAATATATGATTTCTCCTCATTACTGGCTAGTGTAGTCTCAAACATAGATAATCTGATGTCCTGGTTCTAATCTACATCAGCGAGATGACCTGCATGTCTTCTCTGCTTGTACCTCTCCACATCTTAGCACAATAAAAAAAATTAGGGGCAGAATCATGTTTATGTGAGGTCATACATAGTGGTGTCCTTTTTCGTGATACCTTTCCCTTCCTGTGATCAACCACTATTTTCCACTTTGGCTTGAACTTGGTCATCAACGCAAGATCTGGATTTTGAGGTTTGAGGGACAACCTCCTTTCTTCTTCCTGTAGCAAGATCCCACTAAGCTCTTCAAATCCTGGAGGCTTTTATATTGTATTCAATCCCATTATAAATTTCTTATAATCATCCACCATGCCATTCATGGTAATCATCACTAAATCATCATTTGCCAGAGTCTAACCAATATCAGTTAATTTATCTTTAACCTCCTTTATCTAGGATATGAATGAATAAAAGGACTCATTCTCCTTCATCTCTATGGAGAGAATATTCTTCGTGAGGTACAAAGTTCGACAGATCTTCTTGGTCTCATACATTACTTTGAGAATTGTCCATATATCATTCACTATATTGCACTCCCTAATGTGAGGAACGATGCAATCTTTGACCAATAACTTGAAGAGAACCTTTGTCTTCATCTCCCTTTTCTCCAGTCTTGAATTGTTGTATTCAATCCTTCAGTTGCAGTAGTTGGAAATGCCATAGGCATTCCGTCCCTCAAAAAGACTCTAGAGCTTAAACTTCCAATTAGTGTAATTGGAACCATCAAGCTTATTACTCTCATTGAGATAAGATTCAACAATTTGATTATTCATTTTAGATGAAAAAAAAACATCAATCTTATCACTGTGAATTTCCTTTAAAAAAAATGCCCCCCTTATATCAAATAATAATTCCTTCAAATAATGCAGAGCCTTTGAATTAAAGGAACTCCAAAAGTTTTTAATTAAAGATTTGAAAAAAAAACTTCAATTAAAAACATTAATTATTTGAGCGATAATTATTTGAACTTCTTGTTGCAAGGGGCCACCTCAACATGTATTAAAAAATGGAAGATCACTTTAATTCAATGCAAGTTCACAGAATAGATGAGAATCTTGTTCTCATGCCTTCCACGCCCTCTGATCAACAATGAACATTTAGTTCTCACATCCTTTGCACGCCTCCATAGAATTCACGCTCACAGAATTCGTTGCCTTCAGATCTCACCGAATCTAGCTGAAGTTTCTTCTCTTGCCATGATAGAGAGCAAACCAAAAGGTTCACATATCCATGCTAAATCAAAAAGCAAGAGTTTTTTTAATATAGGAGTAATTTTGAAGCCAAATTCAAAACCACAAGCCCTCTCATGCAGTTCTCCTCCATGCGGAGGTAGGAACAGAACTCCATGGCTTCGATTGATCTAACACTGCTTCAATCAACAATATATAAAAAATGTGGCTTCCTCTTAGATGGCCAAGCTCTGAAAGGAACACGCAGTTCTTGTTCTTTTCCTTGCCTTCAGACCTGACACCTTCCACTGCAATGATGATGACCACTAGTCAAGTCTCAGGTGCATGAAATCTGGGTGATCTCAACCTCACCGAGTGATCTCAATAGTCATGGCACCACGAACTCCTCCTCAACGACATGCATACACGATAACCTTCTCATCACCAGGCAGCAAGACATCCCCAAACATGCATCTCACCACAAGAGAAAAAGTTATACGTAGCTCTTTTCTCTCCTTCTTTCATGATCAACACCCTTATAGACCAGGGAGTCAGGAAGGTCTTCAAAGATATTCAGCATGGAGTCACGACGTTGTGCCAAGTTTTCAAATTGAATCCTAGATAAAGTGCCATAGTGTGATCGCTGCGTTTTTCAACCAAAATTGCACGAGAGGAGCTCACAGGTGTGGATGACCAGGAGCTACCTAAAGCAAAACACCACACAGGTTTCACATTAATCTTCAATACTAAATAGATACAATTTGTTATCGACAGCAAATGATATCTGAGAAGAATAGGAACTAAATGAATATATAAAGAAAAATCACAGCTACGTAACTATAATAGCCTATTCTCCATTAATTCTAATATCACAGTCACATTTTGTATGATTTCAGACTTTATTCCTTTGTTGAAGTTGTTTGTTTTGTGTCCTATATTATCAAAATGGAATACAAGGAAACACTTCACCATGCACTAGAAACCCTTAAACTATGTTGTTTGATCCTTTTGAAAGGGTGATTTGAAAAGTTACATGGTTCACTAGATTCATTATGAATGAAATTTCAAGCAAAAAACGATGGTTGAAAATTTGGGTCTCCTTATTGAAAGCATGTAACTTATGCTTGAGCACTGAGATTTTCCATCTAAAATAATTTAGAGTTATTCTATGAAGATTATACAAACCCTTTTCTTTTCCTACTTTTTGGATATTTAAAAGAACAATGAAAAAATCACTTATTCGAGTTTATTGTCGGCTACTTTTGTTGCACTTCATTGTCAACTTATGGATACTATACACCCCGGCCTCATTCCCATGCAGAAGGTCTCAATTTTGATGCCCTGACAATATTTAGTTTGATTTGATATAACAAAGTTGTTGACATCATTATGTTTTTTTGGTTTCAGTTGCAGGTGAATTTTGATGCAATGACAAAGTATGAGTATGAGATGATTCAAAAATACAAAGTGTAGTAGCACGTGTTCAACAAGTTGAAGATTAGAAAGTCATGATTGTCCTCGAATGTAACTCTGTTTTTATTTTGAGTTGGTGAGACTTGGCTCTCAAAGAAAAATGGCGGAAGGAAAAAACAGAATTACAAAGCTCACTCCAAAAATTCCGCATGGTTTGGAGTGAGAAATTGCTTTTTAAATTTATATGTTCTGCACTTCATGGTAATAATGTAATATTGAAGAAAAAATTATTATATGCATGACAATTTCTTTGTTTCTTACTTTCAAAGAAGTCACATGCATAGGGGCTGATTTGATAATGTTAAAAAATATGGCAAGATGGATCGTATAGTTTTTTCGCTCTGTTAAGATTAGAGATGGAATTGATTTTTATATGCAACGATGAGTTTGATTTATGAATTAAAAGAGGAAATGAAATTAAGGATACATAAATAACTTTAATGATTTCATACTACAATTGGGTTATCTAAGTCCTCCACATGACCTTCATTTTTTGAGCTCTAAGTATGTACTAACTTTGATGACTTCACATTTTGAATCTGCATATTTTCTCTTGATCTAAATGGGTAGAGCCACTCTACTAATTGTTTCCAGAAAAGGAGTGGGAAGTTTAAATGCATGCGCATTTTAGAAATTTCTATGTATCTTTTACATCTTCACCAAGTTGTGTTATTGACTACCTCTTTTTATTTGTTGCCATTTATTTTGATTATGTCTAAACATTTTAGGGACATCGTTTTCTATGATTTATGTATTATTGCAAGTGATGCCTGATAAAAATGGCAATGTTGTATTAAAATAAATAGAACCCACTAGTCAGCTCTACGAAAGAGAGTTTGAACTAGGAGAGTTTGGCTCTTTAGAACACTCTACATTATTCATGTACATCACACGTTATATAGTAATCATGGTTTTAGGGAAGTTAAAACAATAACCGAAGAAATCAAAACTAATCCCTATCCTGAGGTCACATGAACCAACTTACACTATTCTAGAATATTCTCCATTATCTTCAACACTCCCCCTTAATGGTGAAGGGGTTCACAAATATGCAGAACATATTCCTAAAAATTTCAAACTTAATCCTGCCAAGAGTCTCAGTGAAAATGTATGCAACATTATCACATGTATTACAATATACGAAATGGATTTATTTAAATTGTATTTTATCCCTTACGAAGTGGAATTGTGTATCAATATGTTTAGTGTTTTTGTGGAACAACGGATTATCAGCAAGTTTGATTGAACTCTGATTGAACCCTTCACCCACATTTGTGAGTGGAAAAGTCTCTCCCCCTTCTCTAGATCTTCGGGCTCATTCTTCTAGATATTGGTGGTCACAACAGTGGCGTTGGGCTCTGGATCAATGATCTGCATCCCTTTCCCATTCCCCTTATCGTGTTTTGACTCAAGGTCAGGAGATACATCTGATTCTGAAGCCTTCTACTCGGCAACCAGTGACTGCTTGGTCTGACGCTCATTTGTGTTATGCGTGGGACTCTTGTGGAACTCACACCACTTTCCTATGTCCTTATTCGACTTCATGGTATTGTTCTTTTATTGCGGCTTCAATGGGTTGTCTTGGGTCACCCCACCTTGGCTTTATCCTGTGGTCTTTGGATTTACAGATCCAAAGTCTTGCTTCTTCTGTTTGAAATTTTGCTTGATTTTGACAATGTATCGGTACGTTGTCTCAAGCGAGGAGACGTTCAAGAACTCTATCTCTTACTAGATGTATCTATGTAGGCAGTTGTGGTATTTGAGTACTAAATGAAATTCAGAGTCCTTGAAGGGTATGAAAAATGTTTGTGAACTCTGCCACATCTTGGTCCCTTCCCTGTCGCAGTGTGGTCCATTTGATGTATTTGTCCTCGTAGCTTTTGACAAGGTAGTAATGCTCCTTGACTGCATCCCAGAATGAATCCCAAGTGGGTCTGGCTAAAAATAGTGAGCTCCTACTTTTATTCTTTTTTTCACAGTAAGTTTCCCAGCAGTCCTTGATGTGGGGGGCTACTTTGAGATGAGCGAAAACAATCTTTTCTCGACTCGAAAATTCACGAAAAGAAAAATACCCATCTAGCAGATTTAACCATTTATCTACGTAATCCACTTATATTTGACCCCAAAAGATGGGGATTTCAAAATTAACTTGTACCTTAAATGGTGTGGCATTTCCAATGTAGCTGATGGAAGCCAATGTGTCGCCTCTGGGTAGCCGCTGAAGGATCTAGGAAAAGCTATCCATCATCACTTTCCTTTGTCACTCAAGGGCTTCTTTGAGTAAGATTTTGAAAGGATCTCCTTCGCCCTCGTCTTTATTTTCATCTGCCATGGGAGGCTGTCGAGATTTGTGAGGCTGGTCTTGCAAAGGTTCAGCTAGTTCAGGCCCTAACTCCTTATATCTCTACCTCGTTGGGGACATGCAAAGAAAAACAGAGAAAAAGAAGACCGCCCTAATACTACTGATCCAGATTTAAACAAGAATGCAACAAATTACATAGATAACCATAAACAGAAAGATGTAGTGGAAATAATACTTCATTATGTTAATGTAAAATACTGAAATATGCCTACAAATAGTAATGGAAGTAGACTAGCTAGGGCCATGGTAGCTTATCTCTAAGAAGAAATTGTGGTGGCTACATGCCTCTGAATTGTGTTACA
This sequence comes from Pinus taeda, assembly GCA_000404065.3. NCBI lineage: Eukaryota > Viridiplantae > Streptophyta > Pinopsida > Pinales > Pinaceae > Pinus > Pinus taeda. Next base: position 18,866 of record APFE031746672.1, on the reverse strand, counting down.
ATGAAGCTCAAAGGCCTACTTATTGTTGAGAAACAATGAAATACCCTTAATATCCCAAAACCTAACCCTCGAAGATGAAACACAGAATTATGGGCCCTGTTTGGGTAAATTGTTGCATCAATTTATTGTGGTCATAACTTTGGCATATGATCTCCGTTTAACACCTACAACAGCTCGTTATAAAGACTTGTCTAAGCATTAAAACTTTGGGATGAGAAACATATGTCCATGGACCCATGTTGCTGCCATATTTCCCAAAAAAAGTCATTTAGGGACTCCAAATGGCTCCGGAAGCTCAAGACCCAAAAAACTGCTAAAAATAGTAAGTTCTGCTAGAATTACAGAAACTGAAGAACTAAAAGAGACAGTTTTGGGGGTCCAAGTGAAATAGGTGGGTGGCCACCAACATCCACTTGGATCATCCTTCTTCTGCAGTAACAAAAAATCATTCTAGATGATATGACCAAATCTCTGATGCCATAGCTCTTCTGTAGTCAAAGTCGCAGCTATCAAGGCTTGAACTGGTGCAAGTCTTACATCCAACTTGTACAAACCTCCTATTCAGACTCCTGTAACAATTGTCTTCATGTGATCTAGAATTTCGCTAATATAATAGTTATATTTAGAAAATTCAACTTTAAGATCTTCATATGTGATCATGGATACAAAAATCAAGTTCTTTGTTACACCGGGCACATACATGACATTATGAATTCATTTTACAATACAATTAGATAGAATGATATAAATTTTCCCACACCCTTTGATCTGATGACTTCTATCATCACCAAGGTAAATCTATGCTCCTTCATTAATTTCATTAAAATGCTCGAACCAATGCTTGTTCCCTCTCATATGTCTTGATGCTCCCAAATCTACATACCAGATGTCTGCATCAACATTCTCATAAAAATTTTCCATAGACAATTTGAAAATTTTCACATGATTTTCATTCACAAGATGACCTACATGTTGTTTCTGCTTCTGCTCTTCTTCATGATATTTCTTCTTCTTTCACTCCGTCGAAACATGACCAATTCTTCTGCAATAAAAACATTTAATTTCAGAGTTATTTCTATTCGGATGCATACCTTAGGTTTGATTCAGTCTTTTCTATGCATGTCCTCCATTTTGCTGTTGCGGATTTAATTTCCCTTTGAAGATGTTATTCTTCACCATCAATGCTTCAGAGTTGATCTTATTTCTTCTTCTTGCATCGATAGTCATCAGTCATACCATTCATGGTAATTGTTACAAGATCTATAGTGTCAACTATATGACCAATGTCTGCCAATTTATTCTTCAGATCTTTGATCCTTGTTATGAAGGCAGTAACTATTTCATTCTCCTCCATCTTCAGGGATGAGATCTTGCTCTTCAGAAACAGAGGAAAATTTGTATTCTTGATCTCATAGAGATCCTTCAAAATTCCCTAAATCTCGTTAGTTGTCTTACACTCTCTAATGTTTGATGATGCAGTCTTTCACTAACATCTTCAACAATGTCTTTGCTTTACCTTCTCACTTCTCCCAATATGGGATCGATGATGATCGAGCCACTCACTTCGACTCATCCTTGTTTACAATCATCCAAGCATTATACACTTTTAACAAAGTCTACATCTTGAATTTCCAAATTGCATAATTGGAACAATCGAGCTTGTTATGCTCATTCAAGCATGCTTCAAACATATTATTATTCATCTTCGCAATTTAGACAATAAAAAAATTGACATGTAAAGAAAGATGTTAGATTTACCTCGAATCTATGTCAAAGACAAATCATTGACCTTGAATGTTGTTTGATCTCGCAACACACCTGCAGATCACCATGGCTTCCTTCACAGCCTCTAGACAACCTTTTGTTGTCAGCCTCTACAGCGTTCTCTAGGATGCAACCTTCTCTCGGCCTCCATAGAGCCTCTTTGTTGTTTACATGATCGTCGCAAATGTACAGCACTTATATGAGATATTGTCACAGGTATACACCACCTATGTGCGAGGTCGTCACAACTATACACCTAAAATCATAAACTGTGATGTTAAGTATGTTTGACTAATCGTCGCATTTATTCTCCTGAAACCTACAACAATTTTGGTTTAGTTGCACCCTCCTCTCAGTGTACAAGATCCTCACCCTTCACGCTATAACATGATAAAAATGGCAATGTTGAATTAAAATAAATAAATCCCACTAGTTAGCTCTACAAAAGAGAGTCTGGCACTGCAGAATGCTCTACATTGTTCATGTACATCACACATTATATAGTAATCATGGGTTTAGGGAAGTTAAAACAATAACTTAAGAAATAGAAACTAGTTCCTATCTTGAAGTCAAGTGAACCAACCTTTTTTTTATGGTTGTGCTCTCTTTTGTTCTATATTTAATGTAGTATTATCTGTCATCCATGGTAGCTATGTTTATAGCATGTTAGTCAAATTCTTGTATGCATCCGCGCGAACACATTTGCCTGCACATGTCTAATTCTTGAACCATTTTATGCTACAAAAGTTTTGATAGGATGAGTATGTGAAGGACTCATGCAGTTCCCAAAATTTTTGTTATATAGATGGAACAAAAAATAATTACATGGTTCCTAATAGAAAATCAAGCAAACTAACTTGAGATGTGTTCTCTATCTTGTCAGAACAGTCCAGCCTATCTTCGCTTGATAGTTTTCAAACCTACCTGCACTATGATTTTATGTCGCACTCGACATGAAAGAAAAGAAAACTCCTACAAACTCTCCTTTACTGTATATTTCTATGATGATTATGCATTTTTATTTTTCATCTTAAGGTTTTCAATTGTTTAAGGCTTAAACCATATTTATTCATGTTGGTTTAGAGAATTCTACCTGAAGCTTCTGCTCGTTTGGATTCACGACACTGGCATTTTTGGGTATTCTATAGTGGTATAGTGTTATTCCATGAAAGATGCTTCCATTACTCATCTAGTTTGTGGACCAAACTAGGCCTTAATTCTAGGAGAGCCCTAAGAGATTAAACTTCAGACGTTGCATTCGAAGAATTGCAGCACGCAGATATTCAGAACAACGAGCTGGTTAAATTTCAGATTTGGGCAATTATCATAAAAGCCTGTACGAGTGCCTAGACTATTTGGTTACATAATTGGACGTAGGAAATTTAGTGTATTTCAATTTTTGGATGATTGCTTTCACAGTAAATGGTGGATTTTTTATGGTGAATTTTAATTCTCTTCTCTTTATAGTAAAAGAAATGTTTTCATCATAAACGAATACATTATACATCAATAATTTGAAAGAAATATTGATAAAGTTTCATAACTTAAACATTCTCTTAAACAATTCTTACAAGTAGTTATAAAACAGCATTATATTTATTATGAATTTTAATTTTCTACTCTTTCTAATAAAGGAAAAGTTTTCATTATAAGTCAATACATTACACATCAATAACTCTAAAACAATATTGATAATAAAAATTCATAACATAAATATTCGTATTCTCCATGCAAAAGAGCATGATTTAGAATAACTTTTGAATATATTTGGAGTATATATCATTTTTATCAGTTTTTAGTAGTGTTTATTAAATTTAAGTGAAATAAGGGATTTGATTCTTAGCCTTTAAAATTTTATAACTCAAATTCTTGATTTATTTTTACTGAAGTTACAAGGGATTGATCTACTAATATTTTGTGTTTTTTTTACACATAAGTTTTTTAATAAAATGGCATTAATTGTGAATTTTGATTTTCTACTCTTTATAATAAAGGAAATGTTTACATTATAAATCAATACATTATATATCAATAACTTAAGGCAACGGAATATTGATGGTAAGGTTTCATAATCTAGATTTTCTTAAAACAATTTTAGCAAGCCGTTGCTCTAGCACAACGCTGCATTATTGTGAATTTTAATTCTCTTCTCTTTAGAGTAAAAGAAATGTTTTCATCATAAACGAATACATTATACATCAATAATTTGAAAGAAATATTGATAAAGTTTCATAACTTAAATATTCTCTTAAACAATTCTTACAAGTAGTTATAAAACAGTATTATATTTATTATGAATTTTAATTTTCTACTCTTTCTAATAAAGGAAAAGTTTTCATTATAAGTCAATACATTACACATCAATAACTCTAAAACAATATTGATAACAAAAATTCATAACATAAATATTCCTATAAAAAAAATGCACTATTTACATCCTCTTTCTCTTTCTAAGTTAGAAAACCTAAGGTACCCAGCAATGAATATTGTGGCGATGAGGCTCAACCACCCTAGAAAGGAAGTGGTGGAGTAGAAAGGAAGTGGTGGAGTATATGCTAGATTTGGATTCTTATATGTCGAGCATGCGTCAATAAAGCAAACCTTTTCCACATAATGTCCATATTATATATATTTGAATTTTTTTGAAAATAACTGAAACTATATATATTTTATTATTAATATATATATATATATATATATATATATATATATATATATATATATATAATTTATAAGGTAAATAAGAAATAATATCTATAATTTAAAATTTTTAATATATATGTAGGTTGGAAATAGATAAATAACAAACTAGTTTCCTAATAACTTAATTTAAATTCGCAATATATAAATTAAATATGTTCCCATATAAATGACTATTTTCTATCTTGAAATGATTGTAAATGATGTAATCTCTACTTGCAGAAAATTTTGATAATCAATACAAAATTATGAGTTAATATAGCAAAATTATATCCTTGTTTATCACTTGATTGTTTATAGGTCATGTATATAAAAGCAATATATATATAGTTATATTCATAATCATTTCAATGATTATCAAGGGTTTAAAAACAAACTATACAATAAATGTGATTTTGTTGAAAGTGAATATGGAAAATTTGCCATAACTATAATAGAATGAAGAACCAATAATTAGACTAGTTAACATTCTTTTCATGTTTTACTTTACTGGATGTGAATTTCTTTTGAGTAAACCATTCCAAACCTAAACTTAAGATCTAAGTGATTATACAAAGGATATAGCCAAACCTTGACAGATGAGAGAAGCACAACAAAATCTCTATTTCTGGGATGGAAAAATTAGAATGAAACTAGTCGAGAAAAAAATAATAATCACTTTAACCAATACTAAACTAATTGGTCCACATGACATAAGTGAAGCGCCACACTTATAGAACGAACGATACACACAAGAATATGTAAATGTATATACTTATTGATTGATTATAATTTTGCAACGTAAATGCTTAATAGATCGTTATAAGTCGCTGAGAAATCTAAGAGGTAAAAATGTAAGTAGAATGTCGGTCAGCGCCCGTCGTCTGAGGTATTATGAAATGATGCGGTTTTCTTTAACAATCCTTTGGCCTGGGCAAGGATCCCTCCTCAATTCTTGAACTGCCAAATCCAGCAGACTATCCACACCCAGCCAATCTGCTGCCTGCAATGCAAATACAAATATTGCAATCCATGTCAGAAAGAAATTACAAACATATCAACAAACAAACAATTTGTGTTAAATGTCAGATAACATTGGGCACCTATAATGCAAATGCTACTTTATCCGTAACAAAGAAGGAACAACCAACACTTACCTTTATTAGATTGAATAACATGTCAATGTCGACATTGCTGATGAAATTCAGATCCCATGTCCTCATAGCGTTGGCAGGTTCAGAAGAGTTGCGTACATGATACTCTACGTATTCAAACATTTTTTCTAGGGTTTGTTTTGATACAGTACTAAGAGGCATCACCTGATGAGGTAATTGGTCTTCTCCTACAATTTGTATTATATTTTTCAACACCTTGGATTCGAATGCCACTTCTTTATCCACCATAATCATGTGACCATCACCACTTCTCAATGACACTTTTACGCCCTCCTTATAATTTTCCATTGGAATGGTACAGGGTGCACAGCTACGATAACGGTATCAATTATCATACATAAAAAAATTAAGTTATAAAATTCAACGAGAAATTTCTAGCTGAAATATAACAACGGATTAAAAATCCGACAACAATTCAGTGCTAGTTCAAACTCAAATAATGAAAAATATTCCGTATCACTCCACCGAACCTTGTTAAACCAAGAGAGAAGAGTTTTTGTAAAAGCTGAAGATCAATTGTGAAAGCTTCTGTCTCGCTTGTTTGCAATAGACAACAGTGATTAACAGAGAGTGGCAACCGAAAATATTGTAGTGTCGCAATAAGAGCACGTGCATGCAAAACGTAATTTGATTTTGTGTTGGCCAAGTAAGATTTGATGATCTATATATATATGTACACTTATTCCCACATTCTTTTTTAATATTATTAGCACGCCGACTATATTATATAACTTTTTTTATTGTTATTAGACCGACTTTATTATGTAGTATTTGCATTTTAGTTTCATATATTTGTTCGAAGCTATATATATATTTATTTTACACTCTATTATATATCTTTAACTTCTTATTATTATTTTTTCGTTATTTAAAAATAATTTTAACAACTATAATATATATATATATATATATATATATATATATATATATAAAATAAAATAATTAAGATAAGAAGTGCCAGTAATATTATCTAAGAGATTATAAATAATGTATTTTCCTAACAAATAATTTATACACTAATTTTTATTTTTATTTTCTTTTTTTCTTTCATATATGAGAACTTGTGATTTAAATTTATATCATGAAAAGCATAACACAGAACTTTAGATAGTCCAAAAAAATAAAAAATAAAACACAAAACAAAAATATACATGTAGTTGAATAGCGCAATAGTAGAAAATCACTCTCTTGGCTTTTTCTATTAAAATTATAATTGGTTATTATATCCAATGATGTATACATTTATCTTTAATTCTAAAATAAGTGATTATCAAAAACACCGAAAGTCAAGTTATTTTAGTAATTGAGTTCAAAAGTCCAATGATCATGTATGCCAATGTTGGATTTGCCTTTTTCCCTCTCTTTTTCATCTTTTAGCTTTTGTTTTCCACCTCACGGATCCTCTTTGCCTCTTTGACTGAGCCACTTGTTTCCCAACCTTCATTTAGCTAGTAAATTCAAAAAGATATTGAAAATGATAACTAATATTATTTGACACGGACTTAGTCAAACTTAATGTTGGAGTTTCCATTTTCCTCTCTTTTTCATCTTTATCTTTGCTTGCCCACCTTAGCTGTAGGATGTTGCCTCTACCTTCTTCAGTGATTTCCTCGTCCTTATCACCGGGTGTTATTCATTTGGTTGCCTAACTTTTCTTTAGCTAGTAAATTGAAAAAATATTGAATATCCTGACTTAGTCAAACTTAATGTTGAAGTTTCCATTTCCCTCTCTTTTTCATCTTTAGCTTTTCTTGCCCACCTTAGCTGTAGGATGTTGCCTCTACCTTCTTCATTGATTTCCTCGTCCTTATCACTCGGTGTTATTCATTTCGTTGCCCAACTTTTCTTTAGCTAGTAAATTGAAAAAATATTGAATATCTTGACTGATAATTATTTGATAGGAACTGAGTTAAACTTTGTAGTTTTCAAGACATTATAATATGCAATGGTTTCAACAAGTGACCAAACTCCAATAGAAGACTTATATTCAGGGTTTGGAAGAAGTCTAACGGACTATGTGATATTTGATATGTTTTCTTCCAACAAAATTGTAATGTTTGACCCATTCAATGGAAATGAACCTTCCTATGATCATACAACCTTAAATCTAACTCTAAATTTTTCCATGTAAAAATATCACATGCATGAGAATTATGAGTGAAAGCCAACTACATTTTGACAAGAGAAATTGATATCTTCCTAAAGGACATATATAACGATTTACATCTCTTAACTTATAAGTATAATTTTAAAATCATCTATAATAATTTTACTACAATCAACAAGTACTCTACTAAAGTCCTCTCTGAAACAATTAGCAAGTCATCTAACAAATTTTCAAACAAAAAGAATAATGGAACTATGATAATGATTGTAAAATTACTAGAAAATAAATTATGGGTGCTCCTAACAAAAAAATATTATTAAAAGATAGAAATGTTACTGTATAAGTAGAAATCAATACTAGTTACTACACCTCTCTATGTTTGACCATAAAAAAATCCGAAGAAAAATATTAATTAATAAGAATAAAGAAATTCTTCCCTTGAAAAAGTCCATCATTTACCTTAAAAATATATATGATGTTGCTAATACTATGGACACGATTTTGAATACCCATATATAGGACGATATATTTTCTTTTGAAGTCATTGAATTTTGGGTTACGCATCTCACTAATGGGATAACTAATGTCGTTGAAGGCCACCAAGCTAAAATTTAAAAAATGGGAGAATCTATCCATATCCTCCACATACAGAAACCCTTTAATTTTGAATTGAAGCAAGACTTAATTATTTCTTGGATGCAAAGCCTTATTTTTTATATCTTTAACAAAGGATATGAAAACATTCCCTCTAATTACAAGACTATCATAATTAGCCACACTTTTTACAAGTTGTACATGCTTATTTTGGGAAGTAAGAATATACTTTGGGTTCAAAGCTAATGTAAAAGAGCTAAGGACATATGTTTGTTACATGATTCTTTTGGAATGTTAGAATAGATTTTGGGTTCAAAGGTAATGTATAAGAGCTAAGGGCATATGTTTGTTACCCAAAGAACATTAGTACAATAAAACCCTATTACAGATCCATTTGGGCACGTCACTTCTATCATCCATATCAGTGTTTTAGCACTCAACAAACCCTAATTTTAGTTGCTTCATGCCCTAAACAAGTCACCCTTTTGAATGCCTCCTTCACAAATAGTTTGATGACTTAAGGACATCCTAAAATGATCTCTAAAGGGACAAGCGTAGGCAGGCCCATGTAAGGGTGTGTCACAGAGCAGTTGTGTCCATGCCATGGTGCTCTGCAGAGCACTTAGGACCTCTTTCACCTATGTTGGGTGAGATTGAGCAAAATTCACATATGGTTTTGAGAATATTCTTATCTCTTGGAATCATCTAGAATTTTCCCTCACTTATTAACTCCCATGAGATCGAAAATGGATTAGGAATGAATTAAGATGCATCCTATCCTCTCATCCCTTCCTCCATGGAACTAATTCTAAGTATGGCAGGCCATTAAATAACCCCATTTATGACATAACCTCCTTCATCCTCTCATAAATTGAACACTCATCTAAGTGATTAGGGGTTAGGCTATGTTGAATTGTAAGGACATAATGTTTCTATGAGAATTGACTTTGAGACGAGTATTGTTATGCTACAAGTTTGTCATGCTTTTGATGTGATGTGGATGGCATCCAAGCTAGATGAGTGACTTCGAATTAGACTCGATGGTTGTAATTCCTTCTTCTATTCAATAAAGTATTTGAACCTTTTGCCCATAGGATTATCTTGTTATATGATTCTTATATGTGTGAATTTATCTGATTCCATTTACTTGTATTCAATAGATCTTTTTCTTTGATTAGTGCTCTATCTTCTGTTGATGTTTACAGGTACTTCTCAAGTGTGTTAATTATGGGAAGGAGCAATAGGATGGATACAAAAGAGACAAGAGGAAAGCAGAACTACAAGTAGGTCTTCTCATCTTCTTTGTCTTATATATTTCTTATGGGAAAAGGCTAAAGTTCTTTAAATGGTTGTTATAAATATGGCTACTTATCTAGGGAATTAGTATATATCCGTAGATACCAAATTCTCCCAAAAAAATTTCCCTAAATGGTCCTTTTGTACCAATGGCATCATCCCCACCATGGGTTAATTATGTGGCAACCCGTTCCATGCCTACATCAATTGACGATCAATTTAGTGATGTTGTACATTGTGTATTGGGGGCATTCGAACCAAATCCCTCTAATGGATTCCTTGCTACAGATCCCGTCCAGAGCATTGTTCTCCCATCTGATGAGAAACTCTTGGAATTCATGACCTCTTATAGGTGGTTATCAACGAATATGAGGATAGTTCCTGGTCTTGTGTCAACCTGATTAAAAAATGAAATAAGGAATACGAGGATACTCCCTAGACTTGTCTCAACCTCATTAAAAACTGAATCAAGGAATAAGAGGATATTTTATTGTCTTGTGTCAACCTCGTTAAAAAGTTGAAACAAGGAATATGAGGATAGTTCTTTTAATATGTTGACCTCTTAAAAAAATGAAATAGGTCCCAGAGTATAGTCCCTTGTCTTGTGTCAAGCCCAATAAAAAATGGAACAAGGAATTTGAGTAGAGTTCCTTGTCTTATGACAAGCTCATTAAAAAATGAAACAAGGTTCGCTAGAGGAAAGTTCCAATTCGAGTCTTTGATTATATCTCGTAAAATAATAGTCAAGTCTTTCACCTAATCTTGTAAATGAACATTCACTCCATCCACCTGATAGCCACAAGTAGTCTACTTAGGTGAATTAGAAGAAGCTTGGCTAGCATGCACCTAGTTTCGAGTCATCATGTTGGGGGTATGTAAACCAATCTGAAGCATAGTGTTCATTTCAAGATTGTGTAAACATGGAACTGAATTCAAGCATAGTTTTCATTTCAATCTTGTGTAAAAATGAAACTAAATCCAACCATAGTTTTTTCGTTTCAAGCTTGTGTAAACATGAAACTGAATCCAAGCATAGTTTCCTGTGGTTCAAGCTTGTGTAAAATGAACCCATTTTCTTTTTAACCCTCGTGATTTCCATTTTATTAGCCTCTTCCATTAGATGAGCCTTGGTTTTTCTCCTTCCATCATCACTATCAGCTTCGCTGATCATACGCTTTCACTTGGTTGTTTTACACTTTTTGAGGAATAATTGCAATGAGTGGTCTTATTAGTGAGCCTCTTCGCAGAAATCAACATGATTTGAGAAGTTCCTACATCATCAGAATTAGTTGGTATCCTAGACACCAGTCATTCCTCAAAGTGGAGTCCTCTTTAAGCTCTCTCTATACTCTCTAAATATGCAAAGATTTTCAACCGCTTGTCCTTTTCAGTTCGTTAATGGATTGGAACCGACATCTAATCAGTATAAGTTTAACCCTATTTCAGGCTGATATGTATTATTTACGAAAAAGGAATACATTGAACAAACATAGTCGATAGGGGCTCTCTCGTATTATTTTACGCTTTTTTGGGCTTGAGAGACAAATCTACTAAAAATAACCTCTGGATTTCTCTTTTCATCCCTTTTCAAACACTCCAAACATGAAAAGGACCAAGTTATCATTATCGTTAAACTTGTTGAAACATCAAATAGCGACAAACTTGTCGATCATGAAAATACTGAGTTTAACCTTCGCTAGACTCGTTAAAACATCACATAGTGATAGATTCACCTGAAGGATGGAATTATAAAACAAGCATATGTTATCCTCCTCAATCTTGATAAAAAACAAATAGGTACTGGTCACCAATGACTCGGGAAAATGGAAAAATGGGTAAACCACTTTTGGTACCAAGTCGCTCTTGAACATGACACTTTCACTTCATCACTGTGACTACTTTGGTTTGGTTATCAACTTGATGGTTACCATACCATTGGTATATCATACAATCTGTCACTTTATTTTGCGCCAATGCTACCAATTCATTTCAGTTTCATTGACATGTTCAAGTGAAGTCAACCAGTTTAAATTCATCCTTTACAGTGCATAAACCTTCATTTTCATGACCACCATCCCTGAACTTTGTGTTGTTAGACAAATTCCATCTCCAAAATTATTACACTCATTTTGTGTCATTGATGTGAGATACATCACGGCCCTCCTACGATGAGTCACTTATTGTCGACATGAACACATTATCCAGTAAGTTGACTTAGAAACACCCTTCGAGTACCTTGAGGCTTGCATACATCAATGGCAAGTTTCTCACTTCCGACGATAGGTTGACATCACTAGCCTTTGACCGAAAGACTTTGTATGGTGTTCGACATCAAAACATCCATTCACACGATGCATAATTTATTGCAGTACCTTGAGGATCATTATCTTTATCGGTGACTTCTCTCTTCTGCGTTAATGACTTACATCATTGGTTGGTAATCAGATAGTGCCTTCCCATGTTTGACTTCAGATCGCATATTCACATGGTTAGACTCGTACTTGAGCAAATGATTGAACGAGATAGAATACTCCTGGTCTAGTTTCATTGATCTGGGTTGTGATTTTAGGAGTACTAAATCATATGTACAATGGCCTTACATTGATGGTCATTCCAATCATGGGTCTATATTTGTAGACCATTGTCTGTGTACATGTAATGAAAGTTTATATTTTTAGCATGTGTATGCCTTCCCTTAACAATTCATGTAAAAAATAAAAATATCATGATATATGTATTGTAATTGATGCAGGTCACCTTCCACTTTGAAACCTCCTCATCACATTGTGAAGCATTTCATTCTACATTAACATTTTTTCAAACTCATGCTTTATGGGGCAACTGTTACAGATCCATTTGGGCACATCACTCCCATCATCTAGATCAGTGTTTTAGGACTCATCAAACCCTAATTTTAGTTCCTACATGTCCTAAACAAGTGACCCTTTTGAATGACTCCTTCCCAGATAGTCCCATGACTTGAAGACATCGTGAAATGACCTCTAAAGGGACCCGTCCAAGCAGGCCCATGTAACTGTGCATTGTAGAGAAGTTGAGTCCATGCCACGGTGCTCTGGAGAGCACTTAGGCTCTCTTTCACCTGCGTTGGGAGAGATTGAGAGAAATTCAAATAGGGTTCAGGAAATATTCTCATCTCTTTGAGACATCTAGAAGTTTCCCTCACTTATTAACTCCTATGAGCTTGACAATTGGTGAGGAATGATTTAAGATGCATCCTATCCTCTCATCCCTTCCTCCATGGAACTAATTCTAAGTATGGAAGGCCATTCAATACCCCCATTTATGACATAACCTCCTTCATCCTACTATAAATTGGACACTCATCTAAGTGATCGGGGGCTGGACTATCTTGAATTATAAGGAGATAATGTTGCTATTAGAATTGACTTTGAGACAAGTATTGTTACGCTACAAGTTTGTCATGCTTTTGATGTGATGTGGATGGGATCCAAGCTGGAGGAGTGACTTCGAATCAAACTTGATGGTTCTAATTCCTTATTCTATTCAATAAACTATTTGAACCTTTTTCCCATATGCTTATCTTGTTATATGATGCTTATATGTGTGAATGTATCTTATTCCATTTACTTGTATTCAATAGATGTTCAACTTTGATCCATTCTCTGCCTTCTGTTGATGTTTACAGGTACTTCTCAAGTGTGTTAAGTATTGGAAGAAGCGATAGGATCAATACAAAGGAGACAAGAAGAAAGAAAAACTACAAGTAGGTCTTCTCATCTTCTTTATCTTATCTATTTCTTCTAATTATTTTTGGGCACTCTATAATATAAAATCGAAATCTTCAATTTTTCAAAATTATTTATCATTACACTAAGAAACACAAAATTGTTATTGTAAATGTATACTATTCAAATTTTAATAATAATTGGTAATTGTTGTTTCTTGTTTGAGGGTGTATTTTATTTTCATAAACTCCTTTACTATGTTTAACATCATTCTACTTGTAAATACTACATTGGTTGCTATTTCTATTATCTCATTTTCCCTTATTCACAGACCATATTGATTAACCGATAGTAGCAACCCAAAATATTAGTGTGTTGCAATTAGATCACGTGCATGGAAATCGTAATTTGATTTGAGTTGGCCAACTAAGACTCGATGACATATATATATCCTTATTCCCACATTCGTTTTTATTATTATTAGTAAACCGACGTTATTATATTGCTTTTTTATTATTGTTAAACCGACTTTTATATATAACACGTGTGAGTAATATTATTGTGTAAATAATATATTTTAAATAATGTATTTTCTTACTAAATGATTTAAACCATAATTTTTTTGCTATATGAGAACTTTTGATCTGAATTTATATCATGAGAAACATAACAGGGACTTCTAGATAGTTTGAAAAAACTAAAAATAAAAACACAAAGTAACGATGATAGAAGTCATTGAATGGTGGAAGAACATGGAACTATGAGTAGAAAATCAATCTCTTGACTTTTTATTAAAAATATAAGTTTTTTTTATTTCCAAAGAGATATATATTTATTTTTAATTTTAAAACTAGTGCATTATCAAGAACACGGAAAATTAAACTATTTTAGCAATTGACTTCAGAATTCCAACAAGTTTGTATGTTAATGTTGGAGTTGCCTTTTTCCTTTTATTTTTCATCTTTTAGCTTTTCTTTCCCACCTCAAGAGATAGATCTTGCTTGTCTCTCTGAGTGAGGCAATTTTTTCCTATCCTTGATCAAGCTAGTAAATTCAAAAAAATATTGAAGATGGTAACTAATAATTATTTGACATTGACTTAGTCAAACATAATGATGGAGCTGCCTTTTTCCCTCTATTTTTCGTCTTTTAGATTTTCTCTCCCACCTCAGCTGTTGGATGTTGCCTCTACCTTCTCCTGTGATTTCCTCTTGTTTCTGGGAGTAAGGCACTTATTGCCCAAGCTTGATTTAGCTAGTAAATTCAAAAAAAAATTGAATACCCTAACTAATAATTATTTGATAGGGACTTAGTAAAGCATTGCAGTTTTCAAGACATTGCAATTTTGAATGGGTTAATCAAGTGACCAAACTCCAACTGGAAGACTTATATTTAGGGTTTGGAAGTAGTGTAGTGGATTATGTGATATTTGATATGTTTTCTTCCAACTAAATTATAATGTTTGACATATTCAATGGCCATGAACCTTCTTATGCTCATACATATTTAGCCTTATCTCTAAATTTTATCATGCAAAAATGTCACATGCATGAGAATTATTAGATTCAAAGCCAAGTACCTTTCGACAATAGTAAAATGGATCTCTCACTAAACGAAATATATATGTATTTACATCACTTAACTTATAAGTTTAGTTTTAAAATGCTCTATAATATGTAGTATACCTAGGGGGATAATATGGGGTACAAAGGGAGGTACCCAACGAAATAATCTAATAATGGGATGGGCCATAGTAATAAATAAGGTGGTTAACCCATATCATTTAAGGGACCACAAGTAGTTAACAATAATGTAATAAGCCCATGGTATTTTATAGATGGTATTGAGGGAACCATGGTAATGACCCATGGTATTGTATGTATGAAGCCTATATAAAGGCTAGAGATTCCCCATTGAAGGCTGTCAAGGATTATTGTATGAATAAGCATATAGCTTGTGGAGTGTTCTCCCTCCTTAAGGAGTGAATGTATGGTGTTGCCTTACCTTAAGGGTTTGATCAATAAAGAAGTATTTCTATCTATTCAAATCTTGTTATTTCTAGTTTTATTTTCATTGTCTTATATTTTTATATCAGATCTATAAAAAGTGGTATCAGAGCACTTTCTTGGGAAAAAGTGGAGAAGTCTTTTTTATTCTTTTGCGGGAACTTTTAGGGGCAGCGGATTTGCAGATCAGATTTGTATGTTTTGGGGGAAAATATGAAAAATATAATTGCAGATATGGATTCTTTGTGAAAAATACCCAAGTTCAAAAAAAAAATCGGCCAAATCGGTGTCCGGATGAAGGAAATATCACTAATCAAAAAATGAATGGTGTTGCAGACATTTTTCGGGGCGGTGAATTTGCAGATCAGATCTATATGATTTGGTGGAAAATCTACAAAATATAATTGTAGATATAGGTTGTTGATGAAAAATACTATTTAAAAAAAAATCAGTCGAATCGGAGTCTCGATGAAGGAGATCTCGCTGATTTAAAAATTAGTGTTGTTGTAGACATTTTTTTTGGGGCAGTGATTTTGTGGCATAGATTTGTACGCTTTGGTGCAAAATTTGCAAAATCTAATTGTAGATGTATATTATTTGTGAAAAAATACCCAATTTGAAAAAAAAATCAGTCCAATCAGAGTCCGGATGAGGGAGATATACTGATTTAAAATCAATTATTTTTTCAATAATTTTTTGTGACAGCGGGACAGTTGCAGCGTGAATAGGAAATTCCAGTGCCTAGATTACGATTTATATCACATGGGAAGATGCATAATGGTTTTTCCATTTCTGAAAATAGGTCATAATAGGGATTTTGAGCAATATTGACTGAATTGTGGCCATTTAAGATTTTCGCCAAGTAAGTGATTTGTTTTCAAAAACCCTCTTCGTGGCTTATAACAGTAAGGTTTTTACAGGAAAATGTAATGGGTGATCTATTGAAAATTTTATAGCACATCTTAAGTTTGACTTCCCAAGGTGTTGGAAGGACAAAATAGGGTATTATTTGAAGGATGATGCTGCTATATGGTGGAAATCACTTGACAATGAGATTTTGAAGTTATGTCGTGCTAATGAAATTGAAGAAGTGCTTTTGGACAAATGGTCTCATACTAGAAAGAAGGAAACCAAAAAACCTAGCAAATATTTTATTTTTGCAGGAGAGAAGGAAACCAAGAACCCAAAGGGTTATTTTTTGCTCGTATCTCCTTATTTCAGGTTCATGGATTGATTTAGAAGGAGAAGATCATTGTGGCTATAAATCCTAGTTGCAAGCATAATTTTATCAATGTTAATTTGGCAAAAAAAAATGCAATTTCCACCTAAACAAATTGAAAACCCATAGGTTGATAATGGGGATGTTCAAGTTTATAAAGATTTGAAGATTTCTATGGATAAATATGTGTTGCATTGTGACCTTTATAATTCAAATATGGATAACATAGATGTTGTTTTTGGATATCTCTGGATGGAATCTATGGATACTCTGAATATTAATGTGCAGAAGAAATTCCTGAAGCTCTGGTATAAAGAGAAGAAAATTACATTATAGAATAATTCCATTAAGATCCAAGCAGAAGATGTTCTAGGGACTGACACAACAGATGATGAGCCCTTAATAGTCGACAACCAAACACAAACATCAAACCAGGTACAGGTAGAGTCCAAGGAGGCTAAAGAAGAAAATGTTACAAGTACAGATACATCAGATGAGGAATCAGTGGTTGAAGTAATATTGGAAGATAAGCAACAAAAAAATATGCCAAAACATGTACCTTCTACCAATCAGGCTCCATTAGGTGGTGAATTAAAGAAAAATACATTGTGGGTTAAAACTTCAGCATATCACCACCCATATCACCCCACAAGAAAACAACCAATAAGATGGCAAAAAGTTAGCCACACTAACAACAACCCCAACGTGACAGATAGAGAGGAGCGACGATCCACACAAAAGAGCCGTGGCAGTCAACTTCCATCTCAAGTGAGTGAGGCACTAGCTAGATCGATGGTTCACCTTTCTCTGGGATGGCTAGATGCATGTGCATGGTGCCAGTAGACTACTCTCTTGAGTAGATCTTATTATTGGTGTTCTTCCCATGTTTCGGGGATGAAACATGTTAAGGTGGTTGGAATATAGTATACCTAGCGGGAATAATATGGAGTACAAAGGGAGGTACCAGAGGGAATAATGTAATAATGGGATGGGACATAGTAATAAATGAGGTGGTTAACTCGTATCATGTAAGGGACCACAAGTAGTTAACAATAATGTAATAAGCCCATGGTATTAGATAGATGGCATTGAGGGAACCATGGTAATGACCTATGGTATTATATGTATGAGGCCTATATAGAGGCTAGAGACTCCCCGTTGAGAGGTGTCAAGGATTATTGTATGAATAGGCATATGGCTTGTGGAGTGTTCTCATTCCTTAAGAAGTGAATGCATGGTGTTGCCTTACCTTAAGGGTTTGATCAATAAAGAAGCATTTCTATCTATTCAAATCTTATTATTTCTGGGTTTACTTGCATTGTCTTATATTTTCATATCAGATCTATAACATAATAATTTTACTACAATCAAATTTCTCTACTAAATTCCTCTATGAAACAATTAGCAAATCATCTACCAAATTGTTAAATAAAAATAATAATGGAACTATGATAATGATTGTAAAATTGCTAGAAAAGAAATTAGAGGTGCTCCTATCATTTTTTTTAATTAAAAGATATAAAAGATACTATGTAACTAGAAATCAATATTTGTTACCGCATCTCTCTATGTCTGACCATAAAAATATATGAAGGAAAATTTTAATTAGTAAGGATAAAGAATACAATTTTATTCCCTTGAAAAAATGCAACATTTACCTTAAAAATATATATGATGCTGCTAATATTATGGACAAGATTTTGAATGCCAATTTATAGGATGGTATATTTTCTTTTGAAGACATTGACTTTGGGTTTAAGCATCTCACTAATGGGAAAACTAATGTCGTTGAAGGCCACCAAGCTAAAATTTTTAATATGGGAGAGCGTATCCCCACCCTCCACATACACAAACTCTTTAATTTTGAATGGAAGAAAGGCTTAGTTATTCTTTGGATGAAAAATCTTATTTATCATGTATTTAAGAGAGGATATCAAAACTTTCCCTATAATTACAAGACTATTATGATTAGCCACATTTTGACAAGTTGTACATGATTATTTTAGAAAGTAAGAATAGGATTTGGGTTCAAAGATAATGTAGGAAAGCTAATGCCCTATGTTTTTTACCCAAATGAAATTAGTACAATGACACCCATATTTATTATTGAAAATATCATAATCACAACAATATTTGTATTCCAAGCATCCCCTAGGAAGAACCCTTCAATATGGTTTAACATGTGCTCTTAATCCTTTATGTTTATAAGCTTCTTTTGGGCATAAGGCTAGGTTATTCTTCATAACCATGTTCATGGCCCGAAGTATGATACCTAGTTATTGAAAACTTTCATGGTGCCCATATCCCTAATTAAAGGAC
>APFE031746655.1:0-16541 GCA_000404065.3 Pinus taeda | reverse complement strand
AAGAGCATGATGAATAATTTCAAATGAATAGAGTGTAATGGTGTCCACTTAGTCCTAATACTATGGACTATGAGGGCAACAGTGATGAAGAATTTCAAATGAATAGAGTCTCAAGATGTCCACTTAGTCCTAATCAATATGGACTATGAGAGCAACACTGATGAAGAGCATGATGAAGAATTTCAAATGAATGGAGTGTCATGGTGTCTACTTAGTTCTAATCCTATGGGCTATGAGAGTAGTAGTGATGAATAGCATGATAAAGAATTTCAAATGAATAGAGAGTCATGGTTTCCACTTAGTCCTAATCCCATGGACTATGAGAGCAACAGTGATGAAGGCTAGGATGAAGAATTTCCAATAAATCGAGAGTCACATTTTCCACCTAGTCCTAATCCTAAGGACTATGAGAGCAATAGTGACGAAGGACAGGATGAAGCACTTAGACCTGATCCTAAGGACTATGAGGCAGCAATGACAAAGGGCAAGATGAAGAATTTTTAGTAAGTAAGGAGTCACATTTTTGACGTAGTCCTAATCCTATGGACTATGAGAGCAACATTGACAATGCACATGATGAAGAATATCCAATAAACATCGAATCAAATTTTCCTTTTAGTCCTAATTCTAACACTAGTACAAAATGGTTAATTAGCTATTAAAATAATGACTAAAAATTGCATATAAATGACTATTTTTTAGTTGCTGGCCAATAGTAGCTAATTTACAATATCTTAAAATGCGACCAACGTTTAGTCATTTTTAGCTTAGTCATTAATTGGTTGTCTCAATTTTATCATCTAGTAGTATATTTAGTCATAAATTTGGTCATGAATTTAATCATTGATCGACACAATTAGTGACCAAATATACAACAAAATATATTACTATATGATCACTCTAGAAAACCAATTAATGACCAAATAAATATGTCGTGTTATAAGATACTATAAATTAGCTACTAGTAGTCATATATATGCAAAATTTAGTTATCACTTGAAACCAATTAATGACTAAAGAAATATGACTAAATTTCGGTTGTGTTATAAGATACTATAAATTAGCTACTAATAGTCATATATATGCAAAAGTTAGTCATCACTTGAAACAAATTAATGACCAAAGAAATATGACTAAATTTTGGTCATGTTATAAGATACTATAAATTAGCTATTAATAGTCGTATATACGCAAAATTTAGTCATTATTTGTAATCACAAATTTATCATTTGCAATAGCCATTTATCTTTTCTCCATAGTTTCATATTCATTATATAAACAACTAATTTAGTAGTTTATATTCATTTCATTTAAATTTATTAATAATCATTATAAATGACTAATTTGGTTGTATATTAATTTTACTTGTGTTTATTATTAATCGATATAAAATACTAATTTAGTAATTTTAAATTGATTTTATGCGTTCATTATTAATCAACATAAATTAATTAATATGAATTTGCGACTAAATTAAAAGAAAATGTCATACAATGTCATACAAAGTTACATATGATAATTACAATACTAAACAATATCAAGTGCAACTATAAATAATTTCAACAAAAAAAATATATATATTATAAGAAATGTTAGGTATTACAATATGAGTTTCCAACTTAATATTGGTTGGACTACAATTTACAAATGAAATTTTGTTTCATCACTTCAAAACATTATGATTGTGATGCCAAGGCATTGCAGGTGAATTCACCAACTCTAAATACTTGACCATCAGTCTCCATGTGTGTGTCTTATGTGGGATATTGGCTCTAAGGGTATCACTAGACTAATTCTCTTCTCTCTTTCTTTTTGCATTTGTCGCTCTAGTGTTATTATTCTCCTCTTTCTTCAATTCCTGCTTCTTACCATCAATACTGAGTTCTTTTTTTGAAAACAAAATAAGATACAATGTAGAGTATAAAACATGAAATACGATGAACACTAGACTATCAAATAAAGTAGACTATAAAGGATTTATACGACATATAGCTCAGCATCAGCAATGTCAAAGCCATTTTTCCCCATAAAAGAAATAAACCTTAACAAGTTTTCTTTAGTTGGGCGATAATGGCCACTATGTGGTCAGATGACCTATATAAACATAACAAATAAAACATCATCCTAGAAAATAACACCTTATTAACTTAGTATTCAACTTTAAGGGAAGTCTTAGGCACAATCATGTCAACTAAGTTACATGCTAAAAAACTCAGGCTTTAGATAATTTGTGAAAACAAATAATATGAAGTGTGATGTCTAATTCTTGTCATTTTATTCGCAACAACATTTCATTATCTAACGCATGAACTTGGCCAAGTATATAAACAACTTGTGCTCAAATAACAACATGAAATTAAACTTTTCTAATGGCCATGAAAATATTTTAACACAAAACAACTAAAAGGATTTCAATCCATTAAGTGTAATACCAATTTAATCTTCAAGCTTTGGTTGTTGTTTAAATAAACATGATACCAAGTACTTCAATTTCATAATTACAAGAGAAAACAAAATCAAAAGAAACATTCAAAATACAATCAAACAATAAAGAGAGTATATCATGGAATGGACATTGCAATTATAAAAGAATTGTTTACCTATCCACCGTTGTCTTGTATAGAATTCCTAAAACATTTTCTTGCCCAAAATAACCATGAGTTGAAATAATCACAACATTAAAACCATAGGAATCCCTACTAGAAACTCAAACAATTTTCTTTAGTTGGGAAATAATGGCCACCGTGTGGCTAGATGACCTATATAAAGAAATAAAATAAAACATCGCCCTAGAAAAGAACACCTCAGGAACTTCGTACTCAACCTTCAAGAAAAATCTTAGGCATTATCATGCAAAACAAGTTACACATTTTAAGGGCCAAGTGGTGAATTAACATACCAGATTTCCAACTCTCCATTTTTTATTGAGCCAAATTGACTAACATCTAATCCAAAAAGCCAATAATTTTCATTATAGTGGATCAATAAATTTTTTGCAAGAAAATTCTTAAGAAGCACCTTCTCCATTCTCCACTCAAGAGGAAAATTCAATGCCCGATAAAGATGAAGATCCCATTTCTGGCTACTCTATGGAATCATGTATATCTGCATAGTGGACTCCGTAACTTACTTGAACTTCTGAAGGGTGTGTTGATATTCCTCACATCAACTTGAGACACACGAGGACACACGCGACTCCTTCTCTCTCCAACTCGCTTTACAGTCTCACCTTGAGATGATCTTGGAAACAAACTGTCCTCAGACAGACGGCCCAACAGGCTTTAGTATTAATTCAAGAAAATATGTTACATACCATGTTATGCCACAAAGAGAAGAGCTCTCTAGTCTCTGGTCTCTAGGAGCACAGAATACAAAACACTCTCACACACACTCACTCTCGCACTCGATGATCTACCATACACACAAAACTCCTACTTATAGAATTAAAAAACATATGAGAATAATTGAGGGTCCTTGTCTGACATTACTTAGTCTAGACGGTGTCTGCTTAATATTCTCAAGTACAATAGAAAGAAACCGCACTAGCAAGGTCCCATCGGACTTCGGTCACTTTCAACATCTGAACTAGGATCAAAATCTAAGGGTGATTGAGAAGGAAGCTTTTGTTTTAACCAAGAGGTGTTGAGCCACTTCAAATATTCATCCTCCCATGTGGGGTCATGCTGTTCTTGAGCATCTTGGTACATGTCGATGAACACTGTTTCCTTTTCCTCAGATACTTTCTCCTTTCCTTTTGCACTGGTCATGACTGTAGAAGATTCTCCTTTGAGTGGTGCCTGTGAAGTTTGTCCGGTGTCAAACTTTATCATATCCGTCGTGACATGAAGATTCTTCTGAGGAAAAACATATTCATTGTCAGCTTTAGTCCACCTGTTAACATAGGCAAATGGGTCAATCTCTATGTTAAGAAAAGAATCTTTTTTACTTTTTTAGAAATCGGGCATTGTCTGGACTGACAGCTCCACTCCATCTAATAGTTCCCACTTAAAGATTTATAACATGTTGATGAGAGTTCGATGGCGAATTGGACCCATAATTTACAATTATGACTAATATCTTCTTGCTATTGCCAACCCATTTCAAATATCATTGATGAACACACTTTAGTTGACAATAACAGATTTATCAAATAAGCTACATCATCACTCCAATTACCAGACATAACACTAATCGTGATTAGAGCCTTTTGATTTATCCACATTTTGATTACTCCAACTCTTCCTTGAAGCCAATCCAAAGTTCTAAGCATTGACAATTTTTCTGGCAACTTCAGAGTGTGGAATTCCTTGAGCCATGTCGTGATCTTCTTAATTTCTTCTTGATTATTTTCTATCTTTGGTGCATCAACCTTGCAAGAACCATATACTTGTGCAAATGGGTTTGGCACTATAGGATTTCTGAATTCCATACTTTGATAGTCCCATGGTGTGGAGAAATTTCTCAAGTATTGTAATGTCCTTTCTACACATTGGGAAGCTCTGATCTGTATCTTCTTTTGACATTGGCCTTCCTTTATCTCCCAATCGGAAAATGGTGCAAAAATCTCATACTGGGGAAAAAAATCTATGCCTGCAAAATTATCATCATTTCTTTGAAGGAATGCAACTTCAATCTCTTCAAAGAGATCAGGAATTCTCAAGGATTTCAAAAATCTTTCGACCTTCTCAGTCATATTAATTTCTTCTAAATCTAACATCTTAGCAGAAGTATATACAACAAAAGAAAAATCAACTCCTCCAATTATCTGATAATAATTCAGGGTTTGTAGTACTTTAATCATCTCATCAGTGTATTCTTTAGACCAATAGTCATCCAGAGTTTTAAAATACAATTTTACCTTCATATTAGGTAGAGGATATACCTTTACCAAATCTTCATCAAGGCCTAAAAGAACACCAACATTTTTAGACTGCCATGCTTGGCATCACTGTATCCATTGATTTCTTCGGAGTCGCAAACCAATGACCTTTTTGATTTCATCAGCAACATCACCAAGAACAAATTCAAGAATCTGAAATCGTTTAACAAAGGTCTCAAAGTTATCATCTGCATGAGTCTTACTAGGAAGATCAAAAATATCTATTATGTGCCGATGAACATGAACTTTGTTCATTTCTCTGGTAAGAGCATCAGCCAAATAATTGGAGTTACTGGGAACCCACTCAACATCAAAATCATACATTTGAAACCACATTTGCCAAGCCAAGAGTCATCCTCTTGCTAGTTGTTTTGAAATCTTGGCTATCATAAAATATTTAAAATTCATGGAATCAGTTCTAATTAAAAACTTGGTGGGAGCTAAGTATAACTCGAATTTCTGAATACCGTTGAAAACGGCAAGGGTTTCTTTTTCAGCTGGAAAATAATTTTTCTGGTGAATTAGGAATTCGCTGGATGCATATGCACATAAAACTTCATCTTGACTTTCTCCCTTCCTTTCAAAAAGGACTGTTGCCCAAAAATTATCAGAGGCATCAGCATGTAAAATGAGGAAACCATTATCGGGTGGTTTGAGCTCAGGGAAATTCTGACATTCAACTTTGAGCAATTTAACTGCCTTTGGAGCTTCATATGACCAACCAGAATGCAAATGCTTACGAATTGGGGCAGTTTTCTCGGATAGTCTAGGAATGTATTTATGGACATAATTCAAGATTCCTAGAAAACGTTGAATCATCTTACCATCTTGCAACTAATCAGGGAATTCAGACAACTTAGTCAACACATGGGGCTGCATTTGAATTTTCCCATCACTGACATGAATACCTAAAAAATCAATATTATCTTGAAAAAGAAGCATCTTCTTTTCTGATAAAACAATACCATGTTGCTTGGCCTCTTATAGGAAGATCTGTAAATGCTTCAAATGTTTTTCAAGATCAGGACTGTGAACCAAAATATCATCAATATATACAACAATAAAATCATATTTACCAAAGATATGATCCATTTGTCTCTGGAAGAATACTGGAGCATTCTTCAATCTAAATGGAACAACTCTCCATTGGTAAAAACTGGCAGGACATGTGAAAGCGGTCTTATGGCGATCTTCTTCTTTAATTTGAATCTGATAATAGCCATATTTCATGTCAAACTTGCTAAACATCTTGTTGTTCTGTATTTTTAGCATTATTGTTTCCTGGCATGGCAGAGGATAATTAAAACTCTTTGTTATGGCATTCAAAGGCTTATAATTGATAACCATTCTAGCTTTTCCTCTGACAATTTCTGAATGGTTTCGATCTAGGAAAGCAGAACAAGAATAATGTGAAGAACTGGGTTCAATTAACTGAAGATGTAACAATTCGTCAATCTGCTTTCTAATTTCTTTTTCATCTGTTGGAGTACAGGGTGTTAATTTTCAAGTGACATGGTTATCATGTAGAGTTATTATGTCTTGTTGGGGACTCTCTATACTCCATAATGCTTTAGGATTCTCAGAACAACATTTCATTAATTCATCAAAAATATTTATTTGATCCTGAGACCAATCATGATTTCTATGGGATTTTTGTTTTGGCTGACTCTTGTTTTCATATATCTGCAAAACTTCTTGCCAATCATGGGATTCATCTTGCGATTTTTTGACACCTACTCTCTTTTGACTGTTTTCTCTTCTGGCTTCAGAGTTGGCTAGAGTTAATCTTGGAACTGTGATTGCCTTCTTCTTGATATTACAGATTATCTTGTCTTCACTGATAGTTACTGGCAAGACAGAATTGATAAATGGAATTCCAAGAAACAAGCTTGCGAGGCATCATAATGTTGAATTGTAGAAATTTTAACAATACTCCCCCCAAGTCTTAAAGAAATATTATCAACATAATGGGTGAGATTTACAGAGCCACCAATGGTCTCAGAAACCAAAATATTCTGTAAAGGTTTCCACAAACCTTTAAACAAAGACGGACGAGCCAATTTGTTAGAACCACCTGTATCAATAAAAGCATCAACAGATATCCATTCTCCTCGAACTTGGACTTCAATCGGAATGTAAAGGAGATTGTTGGATCTAACAATTTTTTTTAGAAACGAGCTTTCATCATTGGGAACAGTGGTGCGGACAGGCAAAGATGAGGATGAGGAAGCAACTGTCTTCGGATATGGGCATAAAGAATTCAAAGTGGATTGTGGAGGCAAGGAATTTAAAACGGAATTTGAATTCTTGTTACCTTGATCAGAATTATGAACTGAGATAGTGTCATCTGAAGAATTTTCAGACGTCTCTTCAGTGTATTCCTCAGAGCTATACTCATCACTATAGTGTAATTCATCTTCGTGCTCGGATTCAGAACAACCATAACAAATATTCATTTTCTTGGAAATATCAGGAATAGATTCAGTATGAGACAAGGAAACATCAGTTAAAATACATACATCTGACACTTCATCTTGGGAATCAACAACAGACCAGTTATCTACAAAATCTTCAATTTCTATACATGCTTTCAACTTGTTAGAAGAACTTTTGGGACATTTACGGGCAAAGTGACCTTCTTGCTTGCAGATAAAACATGCATTGTCTCTTTTTGGTTGCCTTCTCTCTTTCAAATATTTGAACTTTCTGAATGGTCTTCTGGGACTAGCTACTCTCTTGGGTATGAACTTACCATAACTCTTGGACTTTCTCTTTTTAAAAGGTGTCCATGGTAATACAAAACGACAAACATCAAGGCCAGGGGAAACGTCTTGGGTTTTCTTCTGCCAACAAAGATATTTTACCTTTTCTTGACACCTAAATAAGAGATCTATCCAGTAAGTCTGATCAATGTTTTTGCTTGGACTTCTATATCTTTCATTATCATATCCCCTAAATTTCCAGGCAACTTTGACAAGAAGGAAACCTTTTGAACAGAATCATTGGACAGATTAGCTTTACAGATCTTGGCCATATAATCATTACCAAATTGATCTAAAAACTTTAAATCTTTCAATTCCATTCTTGTTAGATCAGTTATAATTTGTTTCCTTTCATCAACAGGTTCATGAAAAACTGAGTTAAGAGTAGTAGTTCTAATGTAGCTAAACCAGTAGCAGCTACATTCATTCATTCTTCTTCTGATGGTCCCATCCACCAATCATGAACAATACCGGCCATTCTTTTTACTGCTAGAAGAAATATGGAAATATTATCCAATTTAGAGACAACTTGCATCTGATAAAGGACACCAATCCAGATTCTAATAGATTCAGCGGGATTTGTAGATTTGACTAAATCAAGAATATATCCAGAAGAATTACCAACAAACAAATCTTCTTCTATCCTGGAGTATTTATGGACTTCCTTACGAACATTGGCCTTTTGGAGAGATGGTCTAATGAAGGAAGGGAATTTAGAGGCAGCGTTTTCTAGAGTAGCTATTTCATTTTTTGACTTCTAAAATTTGACTGTTTTTGCTGGCTCTATTTTGTGTTCAGCTTGAGCACTTGACTCAACTTCACTTCCTTCTTGTTCTTTCTTTGTGTCCCAATAATTTGGCGCATCCATTAATTTGGAGAACTTGGGTGCTTGGGATTCTCTCCTTTTCTTCTCTCTTTTTCTTCTCTCTTTGGCTTCTATTCTGTGTTTATCTTCTTGTTGTTCATCATGTAATAGCTTGAGATTAGCCAAAATTAATTCACTCTGGCAACCTAAATCATCCAGAACTTCTTCTGCATGTGCACACCATGCCGTAAGATAATTACCAATTTGGTAAGTCTAATCTAAATCAGTGGTATTTTGGGCATTATGTTCTATAAGAGGAGCACAATCAGCTCGTGTTGCTGGCTGTTTGGATGACGACGGGGTTGTACAGAACTTGGTTTTAGGAGGCCATTTTCCACCTTTGACAAAACGACGGTTGGCATATTTCCATTCTTCAACAAGAGGATACTGAGTATGAGAAATACGATGCAATTTATTTACAGGTAAAAAAGGTTTGGATTCAGGTATATACAAATCAGTTGGAGACAACTGTGGTTCAATCCGACTATCACCTTCAACTGTTGGTGAATCACTACTTCTAGAAGAGGATGCTTCGGTTGGAGCTATTGGAAATACATATCGACGAGGCCTGGTACTGGGTCGGGGAATCTGTGGTTTGGCATGAATAAGCTTTACTTGACCATTATCAACAGAGACTCGTTTAAGCTTAAACTCAGGCTTTTTATCGTCGGCAAGAGACTTATATTGAAAATACCAATTGTTTGGAAATTCAGTAGGATCATAGAGCACACCTTCGACCTGGGCATTTGACAAACCAACAGTAACACAATATTTCAAGAGAGGTTGTTTGAGCTTAGGATGAGTTGTGTTGGTTAACTGGAACGAAGCTTGAACTATGGTAGAAAGATACTCACAATATTCTATCATATCAAGACCTTGGACTCCAATTAAAAGTTTCCAACAATCTTTCAGATGAGCATCATTCAGGCTGATAGAATAATTAGGAAATATTGTACCATATTGACATCCAGTAGACAGATTTCCCATAATAGTTCCTATTCATGCACTGTCATATGTCTGATGATGGGTGTCAAAGAGTTCAACAATACAAGGAGTATTTATCCCATGTCGAAACAGAGGAGCAAGACCAATTCTTATACCCTCGAAATGAAGATAGGAATACTTTTTCTCCTTAACATACTGTCTAAATTTCTTAATCTCATCATCAGAGAACAAATTCAGAGCAATAATTTGAACAGAAGGACCAGAAATTTTTATAGTAACTTCCACCTCTTTCAAAAAAGACTTGCGTTTGAGAACAAAGGACAGAGGCAATTTATAGACATCAGTTGCATGAAGTGCAGGAGGATTCCAATTGTCAGGAGTTTCTATGACTTCATGATTTTCAGCAGTGTCTACCTCAGATTCAAGAGAGCGAGCAGAAACTTCAGTTATAAGTTTACGATCAACATTAGAAAAAGAGCGTAAGAGATTGGCCATGGTTTACAAACTAGACTAGAGATTGACTAAAGCCGCGTTTATCTAATCAGCAATTGTAAAACAAAATCTTTTCGAAGGCTTCCTAGCTGGCTTTAGACTCTATCTGTAGTTTATAAATCAGGACTAGAACAGGGCTCTGATACCAATAATAGATAGTGGACTCCGTAACTTACATGAACTTCTGAAGGGTGTTCTAATATTCCCATTTCAAATATCATTGATGAACACACTTTAGTTGACAATAACAGATTTATTAAACAAGCTACATCATCACTCCAATTACCAGACATAACACTAATCATGATTAGAGCCTTTTGATTTATCCACATTTTGATTACTCCAACTCTTCCTTGAAGCCTATCCAAAGTTCTAAGCATTGACAGTTTTTCCGGCAACTTCAGAGTGTGGAATTCCTTGAGCCATGTCGTGATCTTCTTAATTTCTTCTTGATTATTTTCTATCTTTGGTGCATCAACCTTGCAAGAACCATATACTTGTGCAAATGGGTTTGGCACTATATGATTTCTGAATTCCATACTTTGATAGTCCCATGGTGTGGAGAAAGTTCTCAAGTATTGTAACGTCCTTTCTACACATTGGGAAGCTCTGATCTGTATCTTCTTTTGACATTGGCCTTCTTTTATCTCCCAATCGGCAAATGGTGCAAAAATCTCATACTGGGGAAAAGAATCTGTGCCAGCAAAATTCTCATCATTTCTTTGAAGGAATGCAGCTTCAATCTCTTCAAAGAGATCAGGAATTCTCAAGGATTTCAAAAATATTTCGACCTTCTCAGTCATATTAATTTCTTCTAAATCTAACATCTTAGCAGAAGTATATACAGCAAAAGAAAAATCAACTCCTCCAATTATCTGATAATAATTCAGGGTTTGCAGTACTTTAATCATCTCATCAGTGTATTCTTTAGACCAATAGTCATCCAGAGTTTTAAAATACAATTTTACCTTCATATTAGGTAGAGGATATACCTTTACCAAATCTTCATCAAGGCCTAAAAGAACACCAACATTTTTAGAACACCAACATTCCTAGAAAACGCTGATCATCTTAACATCTTGCAACTGGTCAGGGAATTCAGACAACTTAGTCAACACATGGGGCTGCATCTGAATTTTCCCATCACTGACATGAATACCTAAAAAATCAATATTATCTTGAAAAAGAAGCATCTTCTTTTCTGATAAAACAAGACCATGTTGCTTGGCCTCTTCTAGGAAGATCTGTAAGTGCTTCAAATTTTTTTCAAGATCAGGACTGTGAACCAAAATATCATCAATATATACAACAATAAAATCATATTGACCAAAGATATGATCCATTCGTCTCTGGAAGAATGCTGGAGCATTCTTCAATCCAAATGGAACAACTCTCCATTGGTAAAAATTGGCAAGACATGTGAAAGCGGTCTTATTGTGATCTTCTTCTTTAATTTGAATATGATAATAACCAGATTTCATGTCGAACTTGCTGAAGATCTTACTGTTCTATATTTTCTGCATTATTGTTTCCTGGCGTGGCAGAGGATAATTAAAACTCTTTGTTATGGCATTCAAAGGCTTATAATTGATAACCATTCTACCTTTTCCTCTGACAATTTCTGAATGGTTTCGAACCAGGAAAGGAGAATAAGAATAATGTGAAGAACTGGGTTCAATTAACTGAAGATGTAACAATTCTTCAATCTGCTTTCTAACTTCTTTTTCATCTGCTGGAGTATAGGGTATTAATTTTCCAGTGACCCTGTTATCATGTAGAGTTATTATGTCTTGTTGGGGACTCTCTATACTCCATAATGCTTTAGGATTCTCAGAACAACATTTCATTAATTCATCAAAAAGATTTATTTGATCCTGAGACCAATAAGGATTTCTATGGGATTTTTGTTTTGGCTGACTCTTGTTTTCATATATCTGCAAAACTTCTTGCCAATCATGCGATTCATTTTGAGATTTTTTGACACCTACTTTCTTTTGATTGTTTTCTCTTCTGGCTTCAAAGTTGGCCAGAGTCAATCTTGGAACTGCGATTGCCTTCTTCTTGATATTACAGATTATCTTGTCTTCACTGATAGTTACTGGCAAGACAAAATTGATAAATGGCATTCCAAGAAACAAGCTTGCGGAGGCATCATAATGTTGAATTGCAGAAATTTTAACAATACTCCCCCCAAGTCTTAAAGAAATATTATCAACATAATGGGTGAGATTTACAGAGCCACCAATGGTCTCAGAAACCAAAATATTCTGTAAAGGTTTCCACAAACCTTTAAACAAAGACGGACGAGCCAAATTGTTAGAACCACTTGTATCAATAAAAGCATCAACAGATACCCATTCTCCTCGAACTTGGACTTCAACCGGAATGTAAAGGAGATTGTTGGATCTAACAATTTTTTTTTTAGAAACGAGCTTTCATCATTGGGAACAGTGGTGCGGACAGGAAAATATGAGGATGAGGAAGCAACTGTGTTCGAATATGGGCAGAAAGAATTCAAATTGGATTGTGGAGGCAAGGAATTTAAAACGGAATTTGAATTCTTGTTACCTTGATCAGAATTATGAACTGAGACAGTGTCATCTAAATAATTTTCAGACATCCCTTCAGTGTATTCCTCAGAGCTATACTCATCACTATAGTGTAATTCATCTTCATGCTCGGATTCAGAACAATCATAACAAATATTCATTTTCTTGGAAATATCAGGAATAGATTCACTATCAGACATGGGAGCATCAGTTAAAATCTATACATCTGACACTTCATCTTGGGAATCAACAACAGACCAGTTATCTAAAAAATCTTCAATTTCTATACATGCTTTCAACTTGTTAGAAGAACTTTTGGGACATTTACGAGCAAAGTGACCTTCTTGCTTGCAGATAAACATGCATTGTCTCTTTTTGGTTGCCTTCTCTTTTTCAAATATTTGCACTTTCTGAATGGTCTTCTGGGATTAACTACTCTCTTGAGTCTGAACTTACCATACCTCTTGGACTTTCTCTTTTTAAAAGGTGTCCATGGTAATACAAAACAACAAACATCAAGACCAGGGGAAATGTCTTGGGTTTTCTTCTGCCAACAAAGATATTTGACCTTTTCTTGACACCTAAATAAGAGATCTATCCAGTAAGTCTAATCAATGTTTTTGCCTTGGACTTCTATATCTTTCATTATCATATCACCTAAATTTCCAGGCAACTTTGACAAGAAGGAAACCTCTTGAACAAAATCATTGAACATATTAGCTTTATAGATCTTGGCCATATAATCATTACCAAATTGATCTAAAAACTTTAAATCTTTCAATTCCATTCTTGTTAGATCAGTTATAATTTGTTTCCTTTCATCAACAGGTTCAGGAACAAACTGAGTTAAGAGTAGCAGTTCTAATGTAGCTAAACCAGCAGCAGCTACATTCATTTGTTCTTCTTCTGATGGTCCCATCCACCAGTCCTGAACAATACCGACCATTCTTTTTTCTGCTAGAAGAAATATGGAAATATTATCCAATTTAGAGACAACTTGCATCTGATAAAGGGCACCAATCCAGATTCTAATAGATTCAACAGGATTTGTAGATTTGTCTAAATGAAGAATATATCCAGAAGAATTCAGAAAACAAATCTTCTTCTATCCTGGGGTATTTATGGACTTCTTTAAGGACATTGGCCTTTTGGAGAGATGGTCTAATGAAGGAAGGGAATTTAGAGGCAACATTTTCTAGAGTAGCTATTTCATTTTTTTACTTCTGAAATTTGACTGTTTTTGCTGGCTCTATTCTGTGTTCAGCTTGAGCACTTGACTCAGCTTCACTTCCTTCTTGTTCTTTCTCTATGTCCCAATAATTTGGTGCATCCATTGATTTGGAGAACTTGCGCACTTGGGATTCTCTCCTTTTCTTCTCTCTTTTTCTTCTTTCTTTTACTTCTCTTCTGTGTTTATCTTCTTGCTGTTCATCATGTAACAGCTTGAGATTAGCCAAAATTAATTCACTCTGGCAACCTAAATCATCCAGAACTTCTTCTGCATGTGCACACCATGTCGTAAGATAATTACCAATTTGGTAAGTCTGATCTAAATCAGTGGTGTTTTGGGCATTATGTTCTATAAGAGGAGCACAATTAGCTCGTGTTGCTAGTTATTTGGACGACGAGGAGGTTGTACAGAACTTTGTTTTAGGGGGCCATTTTCCACCTTTGACAAAACGACAGTTGGCATATTGCCATTCTTCAATAGGAGGATACTAAGTATGAGAAATACGATGCATTTTATTTACAGGTAAAAAAGGTTTGGATTCAGGTATATACAAATCAGTTGGAGACAACTGTGGTTCAATCTGACTATCACCTTCGACTGTGGGTGAATCACTACTTCTAGAAGAGGATGCTTCAGTTGGAGCTATTGGAAATACATATCGACGAGGCCTGGTAATGGGTCGAGGAATTTGTGGTTTGGCAGGAATAATTTTTACTTGACCATTATCAATAGAGACTCGTTTAAGCTTAGACTCAGGCTTTTTATCGTTGGCAAGAGACTTATATTGAAAATACCAATTGTTTGGCAATTCAGTAGGATCATAGAGCACACCTTCAACCTAGTCATTTGACAAACCAACAGTGACACAATCTTTCAAGACAGGTTGTTTGAGCTTAGGATGAGCCGTGTTGGTTAACTGGAATGAAGCTTGAACTGTGGTAGAAAGATACTCACTATCTTCTATCATATCAAGACCTTGGACTCTAGTTAAAAGTTTCCAACAATCTCTCAGATGGGCATCATTCAAGCTGATAGAATAATTAGAAAATATTGTACCATATTGACATCCAGTAGACAGATTTCCCATAATAGTTCCTATTCGTGCACTGTCATATGTCTGATGACGGGTGTCAAAGAGTTCAGCAATACAAGGAGTATTTATCCTATGTCGGAACAGAGGAGCAAGACCAATTCTTATAGCCCCGAAATGAAGATAGGAATACTTTTTCTCCTTAACATACTGTCTAAATTTCTTAATCTCATCATTAGAGAACAAATTCAGAGCAACAATTTGAACAGAAGGACCAAAAATTTTTATAGTAGCTTCCACCTCTTTCAAAAAAGACTTGCGTTTGAGAACAAAGGACAGAGGAAATTTATAGACATCGGTTGCATGAAGTGTAGGAGGATTCCAATTGTCAGGAGTTTCTATGACTTCATGATTTTCAGTAGTGTCTACCTCAGATTCAAGAGAGCGAGAAGAAACTTTAGTTATAACTTTACGATCAACAGTAGAAAATTTGCGTAAGAGATTGGCCATGGTTTACAAATTAGACTAGAGATTGATTAAAGCAGCGTTTATCTAATCAGCAATTGTAAAACAAAAGCTTTTCAAAGGCTTCCTGGCTGGCTTTAGACTCTGTCTGTAGTTTATAACTCAGGACTAGAACAGGGCTCTGATACCAATAATAAATAGTGGACTGCGTAACTTACTTGAACTTCTGAAGGGTGTGCTGATATTCCTCACATCAACTTGAGACACACGAGGAAACACGCGACTCCTTCTCTCTCCAACTCGCTTTATAGTCTCACCTTGAGATGATCTTGGAAACAAACTGTCCTCAGACAGGCAGCCTAGTAGGCTTCAGTATTAATTCAATAAAATATGTTACATACCATGTTATGCCACGAAGAGAAGAGCTCTCTAGTCTCTGGTCTCTAGGAGCACAGAATACAAAACACTCTCACACACACTCACTCTCGCACTTGATGATCTATATAGAAAACAACAGTGTAAGAGGAAAGTGTGCAAAAAAAATATCTATACAATTGAAATAGATGGCAACGATGACATAATGAGAAAAAGTAATGAAAATTAAGAAACCTGATTTATTTGGATAAGGAAAAAGCCAAGCAAAAATAAAAAATAAATCTCAATATTTACACAAGAAAAATGCCACCCTTATTACCATTTTGTTCATACCAATGCCCCTAAACATCATTAAGTTGTTGTTACTAAAAAGTGTTGTTATTTTAAAGCGCACCTTGAAGTGGATGATAAAGGGAGAAATGCACATGATTTCAAACTAACAAATTTAAGACAATAAAAAAATAATGTTGATCTTTCTAGGTTCCAGAAACATTATTTCAATATTAACAACCTTCTTTACAAAGAAAAGATGCATTAACCAACATCCCAAGCAATGCATTTGTTCTTTCACCGCATCACAATTTTCTGCTATAAAAGTTTACCAATTATCATAATGTTGCTCAAAATTTTCACAAAACCATTTACTAAATGAATTGTCTCATTTATATTTGACAAGATGAAGTTTGAAAAGTGAAAATTGATTTTGATTTGGAGTTCGTGGTACTCAACGCTTGATCATAATTATGTGTTTATCACACACCCATGTTCTCATCATGGCTTATGAGGTTCAAACCTTGAGAACTCTATATTGGAATCTGTTATGAAACCAGCTCAAGAAAAGATAGAAAAGATAGATCAACGACTTAGAATTCAGCCTCTTCGAGGGGGCAACCTCCTTTACATTACATAAATGAAAAATTCTTCGATGATACAAATGAAAAGACCTCC
>APFE031746649.1:0-17907 GCA_000404065.3 Pinus taeda | reverse complement strand
GCAAGAAGATGCTCATAAGCATGCAACTAGTGGAAATTGAAAACAAGAGGATGTTGAAAGCTCTAAGGTCATTGAAACCATTGTTGGTATTCCAAATAGAGCCACTACCCCATCAAATTCATCTCTTAAAGAAGGCGAAAAAGGTGAATGTGCAAGGTATAAATCTGTCTTTAATCAAGTTTCTTTTGATTATGATAAACATGGTAAATATTCACATAAGATTTGGAGAAAATTTACATGTTCCTTTTGAGGTTTGAATAACCATACTATTTTGAGGTGTTGGAAGAGGATATCTATACACAGGAAACTTTCAAAACAAAAGAGACAGAAAACCAAAATTCCATTGGATAATGGAAACCATGTTGAAAAGAAGATGCAATTATTTTGCACTCATTTCCATAAGCAGGGTCATCTTGTAGACAAGTATTGGACTTTGCATCCAACAAATCATCCATGACATTTGAAAAAGGTGGAGAGAGATTTGGGAAAGAATGGAAAAGAAGATTCCACAATTGATGTGGTTCAAGATGATACACATGATGAAGTGCAGTTGAAAGAAGCGTCATTGAAATGGATTTGAAAGAGATGGTTAGATTTCTTAACCAATTAAGGCCTTGCATTTATTTTGATAATCGATGCAAATCTTTCCTTATTGATGCATTTCCTTGTTATTTGGATGCATTTCTTTTCTTCTGAAAATATGTTGCATATTGCATGAAGTAAGACGTTGGAAAAGTAGAGTTATGTTCACTCACTTAGATGCAGCAAAGATGGCAATTTGCAACTACAAATTTGCATGCATGTTGTGTTCTTGAACTTGCATGTTTACGCCAGGAAGGTGTTCGAAAGTGGAGTATGTTGACTCACTTTATTGCAGCAAATTTGGTCATTTCAGCTCTTTAAGTGCTCGTACATACCAATGGGATTCTTGTACTTGTGAGAGAGTTGAGAATTTTTATACATGCATGAGAGTTTGTGTGTGTGAACAGTGGAATTTTTTATAGTTTCATTGTGCTTGAACATGCATGAATGATTGACTTGTGTTGGTTGATTACTTTGTTAACATGTATGTTGTCAACATGAGAATATTGATGATTTTCACACGCATGAGTGTCATCTTCTGTGGTTGATTGATTGTTATATGTATGTTATATCGACTTGGAAGAGTTGATTTTGTCTCCAAAGATGAAAGGGAGATGTGACGAATTGTTTCATGAGAATGTGGAATTCTTGTTGTAAATTGTCAAGTTGTTGTACATGTTTTTGCTTGACTTGAAATTCAGTTGTTTGAAGAAGGATATTTTGTTAACTTGTGTTTAGTCGATGGTTTATACACCAAGATGTAAGATTACATGGCAATGTTCACATGATGTGACGTTTGTTGCTTTGAAGAAGAAAAAGGAAGAGGTCGTCAAGTTATATTCTTCCATGAGTGTTTTTCAAGGTTAATGGTGTTTCTTGTGACAAGATGTCGGGGTATTTTGGAAGGTACACACTCGATCAAGAATATCATGATTAGCCTTCATTTTCAAATCATGACATGAGCAGCATGTTAGTACTGGATGATGATGGAATCATGAAGTGAAAGTGGACAAAAATGCCAAAAAAAATTGCAGTCATTGTTGACAATTTGATGTGTTGACGCCAAGAAGCAAAAGAGATGGCGAATGAATTCTTCCAGATGTGGAATTTAGAACCTTGGAGGTAACAAATTGGTCATTCCTTTTTTTTTATTACTGATATTGGAACTCATTTTTGTAGTTCACTTAGATGGGCTTAACTTGGAAAAGTGGTTTCCAGGGAGAAGCTTGCATTGAAATAATGTGTTACAAAGGAGGAACATGATTCTCAGTGGGAAGGCCATCAGTCAGTTTTCCAAGCACCGAGGGATCACTTTGGTACAGTAGGTTGTTTAATCAGCAAGCAATGAGCAACTATTAGATTGGGTTAGCAGCAAAAGGAGAACATTGGTTGAAGTGCCAAGCCATTTGCAAGGCAAGGCATGTTAGTGAACCCAAGTGGTTGTCATGGAGATTTTTCCAAGTAGAATCAATTGATATAATTTGGGAAGGATAAGTGTATTCAGCTCTCATCAGATAACCAACTTTTGTGGGTCAAAAATCCTGTCAGTGGGAAGGATTGATTGTAATCTGGATTAGGAGCAAAAATTTGCTCAAAAATAAAGTTCACAGCATCACTCAAAGCCTAACCGACCACATCTGTCTCAGAGATATGATCCCAACGCAACTTGTTTCACTCAAAACGTATTTCATGTGAGAAAGTTAGGGCCTACTGTCTGTTTTAGAAAACAGACAAATTTTGGGTACATACTGACTGGGATGCTAAATAGGCATCCGTATAGCCCAATCAGCAAAAAGAATATTTTAGAGAATATTCTTGTAATATTTCCACAGGTGGCTCAACCTGGTTGCGACAAGTGTCGGCATGTGAATGGTCAATGGCATTAAGGTGGACCAAAGAGAGGCCAACACATGGCAAGCTTGAAGGCCGCCACATGCCCTCTCAAAGGTCATTTAAAAGTTTATTGGAAGGTCAGGGAGTCGAACCCATAACCTCGATGGCACAAGCCCCACGCACTACCACTATGCCACAACATGCCATGTTCCTTCTCAAAGTTCATTTAAATCTTTATTGCCAGGCCAGGGAGTCGAACCCATGACCTTGCCTGCACAAGCCCCATGCACTACCACTATGCCACAACATTGCTTCTTAACAATCTATGGGTGCATTATTTATTTAAATGTTAAAGCGTTGAAGGTTTGGGAGGTGGGTGATAAACTTAACCTTAGCATGTGAATAAACCAATGATAAACTCTAGCAGTTACCGTAACTTCTAGGTAGCCTAACCATCAAGTAACAACTAGCATGTGACCATACACTGCAAACCAGGAGCCAGCATTAATGTTCACCACACCAGTAATGCGCTAAGTGGATTTTAGCATTAATTAAGCATGATTAACTCCTAATTTATTTCAGATTTAGTTGGCGGTAATTTTGGTTGTTCCAAAAAATCTGGAAGAACTCCAAATTTGGGGGAGTTAACTGGAGTTTCTTCAGTTTTAGTGGAGCTTTCTGTGGAAAAACTGAAGAGGCCATAACTTTGGTAGTTTTCAACCAAGTTTTACTCAAAAAGAGTCATTCCTAGATGATTTGGATGCTCTGAACATAATGGAATAGGTTGTGGAGCCAGAAAGGCACTTTTTATGTGATTTTTCTACGTTGAAGTTTAAGGAAGCCTAGGGGAGGAGGTCAATCCTAGATCAGCTAAAGTCCAATTCCAGAGCTTGGAAAGTCATTTTGGGGTTTTTGGGTCTTATGAATCCAATGGAGTAGGTTGAAAAGACATTGGAGCACTGCAGGTTCATGTAATCAGAGAATTGACCATTAATCCGAAGAGGGCCTAGCCATTGAAGTAGGTCCAAGGAGATGTAGCCCAATTTGGGGTGAACTCCTTTATCAGCTTTTTGTTATGAGTTGTTGCATTTTACTTCTCTACATTTTACTTGTTGTATATGTGTTTTAAAAAAGCTAATTAACCTCTTTAATTTCTCACAAAAGACACCCAATACTTGACACATAAATCCTCATATTTTGGTTAAATTGAGACGATCCTAAATATATTTTTAATACTGATGAGGAAGTTTGCATAGCATTAACAAGTTTTCCCAACATTTCAAATCAAAGGGAGTACCAGTTTTCTCCAAGATCGACTTGAGATCAAGATAACATCAGGTACGCATCAAGGAAGAGGATATCTTTAAGACTACATTCAAGACTAGGTATGGTAATTATGAGTTTGTTGTTGTTTCATTCAGTTTGACTAATTCTCCAACTACATTTATGTGCTTGATGAATAGTGTGTTGCGTTCATATTTGGATAAGTTTGTTATTGTGTTCATTGATAATATATTAGTGTATTCTAAAAATGAGGAAGAGCATTTTGATCATTTAGCAGCAGTGTTGAGGTTTTTGAGGGAGCATCTGTTATATGCTAAACTTAGCAAGTACAGCTTCTTTTAGACGAAGGTACATTAATTGGGGCATGTTGTCTCCAAGGATGGCATAGTAGTGGATCTAGAAAAGATAAGGGCCATCATGGAGTGGGCAGCTCCTAAGAATGTGGATGAGGTGAGATCATTCATGGGATTGGTAGGTTACTACAGGAGGTTCATTAGGAACTTCTCACGCATTGCATAACCTATCACATCATTGCAGCGGAAAGGTAAGAATTTTGAATGGACAGAAGAATGTGAGGCTAGTTTTGAGCAGCTTAAGCAGTTGTTGACACATACACTAGTACTAAAGATTGTTGATCCGAACAAGGAGTTTGTAGTGTGTACAGATGCTTTCAAGAGAGGACTTGGTGGAGTTCTCATGCAAGAAGGGCAGGTAGTGTGCTATGAGTCACGAAAATTGAATGAGCATGAGAAAAATTATCCAATGAATGATTATACATGCATTAAATGTCAGGAAAGCTAGATGGTTGGCTACCCTTAGTGAGTCTGACTTCGAGATCAGATACATCAAAGGGAAGGAGAACTAGGTTGTGGATGCTCTTAGCAGGAAGGCATAGGTAAATCTCATATTAGCTATGAGCTCTTACGGGACAAAGTTACAGGATAGGATCTTGCAAGCAGGACATCGGGATGACAAATACATGGAGATTATGCACAGGTTATAGCAGAGAACAGGTACAGGTACAGGTACAAGTGTAGGTACATGTACATGTGATCAAGATGCAGACTATTGTCTCATAGCATATGGTTTGGTGAGATTTAGAGACAAAATCTATGTGTCGAATTGTAATGAGATCAAGAAGTTTATTTTGAGGGAGTTTCATGCCAAGCATACTCAGGTCATCCAAGATATCAGAAGACTTTGACGGTGACAAAGAAGTTCTATTATTGGCCAAATCTAAAGAAGGAAGTGGCAGAGTTTGAG
Organism: Pinus taeda; assembly: GCA_000404065.3. Classification (NCBI taxonomy): domain Eukaryota; kingdom Viridiplantae; phylum Streptophyta; class Pinopsida; order Pinales; family Pinaceae; genus Pinus; species Pinus taeda. The sequence continues at coordinate 12,945 of APFE031746649.1, read as the reverse complement.
GCTAGATGTTTAGATTGTTAGCGGGTAAATGCGGAATGTAAGCATCCAGGTGGTTTACTATAGCCTATAGCGATTCCGGAATGGAAATGGGAGGTCATTTCCATGGATTTAATCACAAGTCTTCTGAGGACAATAAAGTAGCATAATTCTATTATAGTTGTGGTTGGTAGGTAGAGCAAGGTAGCTCACTTCATTCTAGTAAAGACTACATATTTAGCTAGTGAGGTTTCACAGGTGTTCATCAGAGAGATAATGAGATTGCATGGTGTTGCAAAGAAGATTGTGTCAGACAGGGATGTGAAGTTAACTTCCAAGTTTTGGAAAGAGTTATTTGCAGGCTTGGGCACAGAGTTGACCTTCAGTACAACTTATCATCCGCAGATAGACGGACAAATAGAGAGGGTCAATAAGATATTGGAGGTTATGTCGAGAATGTATGTGATGCACCAACAGAATAAATTGGAGGAGCAACTTTCATTGGTTGAGTTCACATAAAACAATGGTTATCAAGATTCATTGAGGGTGATTCCTTGAGGCATTTTATGGGCCGAGTTGTAACACTACCATCAGCTGGAGTGATCTAGTCAACAGGTTACTTATTGGTCCAGATATGTTGGCGGACATGGAGTAGGAAATGCAAGTTATAAATAAGAATCTAAAGACAACACATGATAGACAGAAGAGTTATGTGGATTAGCACAGGGTGCTCAAGGAGTTTCAGGTTGGGGAGCATGTGTATTTGTACACCAAGCCCAAGAAAAGTTCTTTGAGGATTGGTTCATGTACCAAGTTGGCACCATGGTATTGCAGGCCTTTTGAGATCCTTGAGAGGATTGGACCAGTGGCATATAGACTTGCACTGCCTTGAATAGTGAAATTCCATGATGTTTTCCATATTTCATTGATTAAGAAGTATATAAAGGATTTTTATCATGTTATCAATTCGTCTATATTATAGGTGGAGCAAGAAGGAGAGTTCCAGCCGGAGCCTCAATGCATATTGCAGCAGAAGAATCACATGCTCAGGAATAAAGCCATAGAGAAAGTTAAAGTGCAGTGGAACCAATTTGGGCCTAAAGAAGCTACATGGGAGATGGCGAATCAGATTCGGGCCATGTATCCTTCATTGTTTGTTGGTTGAGGCAAAGCAAGTTTGGTTTGATGTTTGTATATGTTTGGCATATGTTTTGCTAATGTTCTAGGATATCTATGTATATGTATACAGATGTAAATACAACCTTGAGCTAAGTTATAAAGCTCCAATAAGCAGTATGGGTGTCATGTTATTATGGTTGTTATATTTTCATGTTGTTATGATGTTTTGATTTTGAGCAGGTCTTTCATTGTAAATACTGCAATGAGCATAGTTATAAAGCTCCATGGGCAATTGTTTGCTTTTCAGCGATTTCGTTGAGGTCATGGTGTGGTTTAATACTGAGGACGGTGTTCCCCAAGGGGGAGGGTTCTGTAACATGGTGAAAATTCCATGTAATAAAAGTTAATAAAGGCAAAATAAGACCATCGTTAAGGGAAACATATTCCAAGTTGAATGTTGGGAAAATATATCCCAGTGGGCATCACTGGATATGTGTTTTTAGCTAAGGAAATTGGAAAAGGCTAAGGCAAAGGAATTAAAAGGAAAAAGTCATTTTTGGAACATTTATTTATGAAAATAAAGGAAAATAGGAGAAAATGAAGGTAAAAGGTCACATGTTGCATGTGAGGAGGAAATTGAAGGAAAATAATGGAAAATGAAGAAAATCGAGGCCTCATTAAGAAAAAGGCTTATGAGGATCAGTTGGTAACCTTTTTTTAGTTCAAGTTTGGAGCTCTCTCATTATTCTCTCTCTCTCTCTCACTCACTCTTGGTCACTTAGAGTTTTCTTGTATCTCTTTAGCCTTGGATCAAGGAAGGAAAAGAAAGAAAAGGGAAAGGAAGGAAAGAAAGGATCAAGGAAGAAGAGCAGGATCAGGGATTTTCAGCAGGAATACTTGCAGTTAACATATTGCATGTGTGATTTCCTAGTTGGTTTTGACGTGTATGGTTGTGCATGTTGGTGTATGGTTCTCTTTTTGTCGGTGGAATGATTTTGTTGGGTTATGACTGTGGTTTTCAACCTAGCCTTGCCTTTTTCCAGATGCCATGGTATGTTGGGATGTTTATCTTGGTTTTGAGCTTTGGTTTTCCGGATGGATTTCATAATTTGTGGTCGGGGTGATCTCAAGGTTTATTTCCTAAAGGCCTATTAATCCCTTGACCGATTTTGGTGGGATACACAGTAAATCCTAGGGGAGAATTCTCGGTTTAGGGCCTAGTGATCCAGGTTTGGATTGCAATAAAGCCTAGGAGACTGGTCTCAGTTTAGGGCCTAGTGATCCAAGATTTGATTGTGGTAAAGCCTAAGACACAAGGAAGCAGAAAATTCCACAAGGATAGTGATGGATTTTGGATGGCATTCCAAGTTCGATTTGGTTGTGATCACAACACCAGTTTTGGTGTGATCACGGTTTGGTGAGGGTGGAGATGGTTTAACCTCTGGATTCCCTTAGTTGTTCTTGGATTAGTTGTTCTATGAGATCCCACATGCATGCTTGGAATATGGCATGGGGGTGACTGGCTAAAGGAGATTTGGTTCAGCCTTGTCTATGGTTGGGTGGTACGTGGAAGTCTTAAACCTGGTCAGATTTTCCTATGATTAATAAAAGCTAAGTTCTCTTACTTTTACACTGGTTTATATATGGATTTAATGGTTATCATATCTCTTATATTTATATGGTTTTATATTAGTTATAAGCGTGGTTAAATGATTGGTTCATGTCATGGTTATTTCATGTATTTACTTGTAATTGTTAAATGGATGGAAGCAAAACCTAATTGATGATATAATAGTTCAATGGAGAAGGATGTGATTCTTTTGGTTATGTTTCATAAGTTATTTCAGTCATTTATGCTTTGTCTTGTATCCTAGACCTGTAGGTTGCATTGATGCAGAGTATTTAACAAAATGTCAATCCCGGTTGGGGATGCTCAAGCCTAGTCCTCAGGTTCATTTTTTATTTATCAACATTGTTATCATGTCTTTGATGGATTCTGAAGGTTGTAGCAAGTTTTGGGCAGAGGTCGGGATTCTCGGCTAGAAAAGTGGCTTAAATCTCGGGATCACTGACATAGGTCTGTTGATAAAAGTCCACAGTGAATAGCACATAGGCCTATGAGAGTGACTTTGGGTTGTTGGACGTTGTCATGTGTATAGCATGAAAGTGAGAAGGGGTTAAAAGGCTTAAATCACTAGTGCAACTCAGGGACATGATGTCTGAGTGGTTGTCTCCTGAGGGTGTTGTTTATGATGTAGACTATCACAAAGTCATCAAGAAAAGGTCTTAAGACATCATTCATAACTCTCATGAATGTTGTAGGAGCATTACAAAGCCCAAATGGCATAATCAACCATTCAAACAAACCTTTCTTTCTTTCTAAAGTTGTCTTCCATATCTCTCCTTCAGCAATCCTAATCTGATGATAGTCACTTCTCAAGTCCAACTTAGTGAAATAAACATCTTTCAATTGATCAAGTAAATCATCAATTCAGGGAAGAGGGTAACAATTATTTGTCGTGATCTTGTTCAAGGCTCTTAAATCCACACACATGGCATTACAAAGCCCAAATGGCACATGGCATTAAATCCACACACATGGCATTACAAAGCCCAAATGGCATAATCAACCATTCAAACAAACCTTTCTTTCTTTCTAAAGTTGTCTTCCATATCTCTCCTTCAGCAATCCTAATCTGATGATAGTCACTTCTCAAGTCCAACTTAGTGAAATAAACATCTTTCAATTGATCAAGTAAATCATCAATTCAGGGAAGAGGGTAACAATTATTTGTCGTGATCTTGTTCAAGGCTCTTAAATCCACACACATGTGCCATGTACCATATTTCTTTGGTACTAAAACAATTGGAGACTTGCATGGCAATGTGCTTGGTTTGATGATCCCTTTATCAAGCAACTCTTGGATTTGTTTCTTGATTTATAAATTCTCCATGATTGACATCATGTACATGCCAAAGTTTGGAAGAGGACAATCTTGCTGCAATTGGATCTCATGTTGGATTCCTCTTTTAGGAGGAAATCCTTCAGGTTCCTGAAACATCTTATCATAGGTGTTAACAACCTCAATCAAATCAGATTTTCTTCTTCCATCACAACCTCGGAAGGCTTCATTTTAAACATTCTCTTTGGGTTTGATCATCAAGAGTACAAAATTCTTACTAGCATTAACAAGCCTCTTCATTTTTCCATCATTCACAAGAGATAAATTCAACTTCTTGCTATGTGCTCTAACAATGTACCCAATCCCATTTTTAAACAAATGATATTTGTTCTCATGGCAATGAAAGATGGCTCTCCTATCATATAGATATGGGCTTCCCCAAAAAATACCACAAATATCAAGTGGAATTACATCAAGCTCTACCTCATCTATAAAATTTGTAGTGATGGAAAATTTCAATGTCCATTTTTTGTCACATGCAATTTTTCATTGTCACGTATCCATCCTAAAGGATAAGGTTTAGGATGAGGAATGGTTTCCAAGTTTAATTTCTTAACAATGTCTTCTGAAATAAGGTTTTCTTGTGATCCACTATCAAACAAAGTATCTATCTTGGTATGTTTTGAAATGAGACTAATGTGGAAAATCTTTGTTCTTTCTTTTTCATGTTGAGTTTTATTGAGGTTACTAGAAGAACTAATACTTGCAATAGAGTCCTTACCTTTAAATCCCATGGCTGTGATATTTGTTTCATCCCCAATCGGATCCTAAATCATGTTGTGTAATTGTAGCGGTCTTTTGTTTCCCTTTGTTGTTAAAATTTTTGGGTCTCATCTCAGGATGAAGTTTCCAACAGTGGTCTTCATCATGGCCTTCTTTTGAACAGTGCTTACATGTGAGCTTTTCTCCCTCCTTCTTGACTGAAGTGTTCTTCTTTCCCTTGCCTTTGAAGTTCCCCTTTCCTTTGTCTACACTCTTGAATGGATTCTTTTTGCCCTCTCGGGGAACATTATTCCCTCTTGCTTCTAAATGAGTTGCATGTACACAAACTTCATCTAGCTTTGTAGGGTTAAACATGAGAATTGTGTGTCTCAAATAACTATGTAAACCTCCAATGTATTTTAGTAGAGTGTCTTGAGAGGATAAATCTATACCCAAAATCAAAGCTCTTTTCCTAAATTATTGAATATAGCATTGCACACTTTGACCCTTAGCTTGCCTAAATTTTTTCCAATCCATTATAGATTTTCACGTGTATGCTAATGGATAAAATTGTCTTCTTATTGCAACAACAAAATCATTCCAAGAGGATAAAACCTTACAATTTTTCTACATGTCCTCTTGAGTTTTGGCCTCCCACCAAATGAGTGTTGTACTTTACAACGTAAGAGAAGAAAGCTAAATTTTAGTTGCATCATCCTTGATTCTTTGTATCCTGAAATACACTTCAATCTGACGAACCTAATTATCTAATTTCTCAGCATTTACCTCTTCATTGTACATAGGCAATTCAAACTTTATGTCAAGATTTAAAAAAGGAATTTTACCATGTCCCTTTGGAGAATGTGGAGGTGTTTGTAAAGGGGTAGAGGTAGAAGAGGATGAGGATGAGGATGGAGGTGAAGGTGGTGGCTTGTCACCATCCTCTCTATTCCATTTTGGAGGCTTGTCTCCATTTCCTTTTGGAGGTTTTCAGCTCTCTCCTTGCAACCTTGAGTTCCTCTCCTCTTAAAGAACTTTCACCATTTCAGACATTTAAAAAAAATCTTTTCTAAAATTCTTGCATCTTCAGACATCCATTCATGACCTTCTTCTCCTCTTTTGAGATTCAACCTGGTAAGCATCATAAAACAATTGCAAAAAAAATCAAACCTTCAAAATAACCTTGAGCTTTGATACCAAACTAATATGTTATACAAACTTGAAGGTGATAGGAAAATTTGCAAATAAAATTTTATTTCTTTTAGGCAATGGATCACTTTGCAAAAGAACATAAAATAATGGTTTTAAAACTCAGTTAACAACAGGGAAACATAGACAAATATACCATATACATTAACACAAGATAGAAAAATGATAAAGGATTTCACCCCTCCTGTGCTACATCTCCTAGTCCAATTTCCAATCTTGGGCCTCTTTCATTAAGTGTTTCAAATTTGTGTTTACACAGATTTAAAGTGCTCAGAATGTAAAAATAATGTCTCCAATGGCTCTAGTACAGTAAAAAACCCCAAGTTGGACTCTTGTTGGGCTCAATTTGGCCAAAAACTGAAGAAATTATGCTCTAGAGAAGTTTTGTTGTTAGCTGCTCTACAAATTGGACTCCTTTGGTAATTGTTCTACAAATTCCACAATTCCAAGGACCATCAAGTGTCATTTTCGTCCGACGTTTGTGAGATTCCTGTCATTTTTTGTGCATTTTGTTGGTTTGTTTAAATTCCCAATGATGCCTTTTGGTAGAAAACTAGGGCCATGCACCCGGGGGCTAGGGCTAACCGCCTGCCCCCATCGACATAGCCCCCCAGTCCTTCGACATATGGTTCTGCAACATCATAAAACTCGGGGTCGGCCCCCAAATTCCGACACCTAACTACCAAGCTCCACTTTGATCCTCCTCTGGTCAGATGATATGTGATTAGACCTTGGGTTGGGGCTAAGCCCTGAGCCCTTGCTTGCTTCACCCTCGGTCTCGTGGGTTGCATAGTTTCCAGGGGCCAAGGCTTAGCCCCAGCCCCATCCCCCAACCTTTAACCGCTAAAAATTTAAATAACAATTCACTGCAATGGTTGTTAGGAATCACATGGCAGTGTAGCGGTAAGGTGTTGTGCTACCATACTCAAGGCACTGGGCCATGTGGCACCCGTCCATTGGTCTACTTAAAAATTCCATCATCCAATCAAAATCCATCAATCCCTGAACAAATCTGGTGAAGCCACTTGGAAGGCTGCCATTGGCCCAAGGTACAATCAGCTTGTCCAGTCAGCTTGCTGAGTCATTGTACGTACTACCCAATCAGCAGTCCTGCATCTAACCTGCAAAAATTTACCTGTTTGGGAAAATGATCATAACGTGATATCGGGAGCATACGATATCGGTTTTGAGTGATTCAAGTTGCATTGGATTCAGGTCAATGAGCTCTATGCTTTAGCACTAGTTTTGATTACTTTTGAACACTTTACTGATCCCTTGGATCAATTATACTCCCTAATATAATGGTGTGAGTAAATCAAAGAATAGGAAATTAATGGGATGGCTAAGATTATGTTGAAAGGTAAAAGTTTTCCAAACATTTTTTGGGTTGAAGATATAGCACCATCTATTTATTTTCTTAATCAATGTTTCTTGAACCTCAATTATATGTTTGCAATGACCACTTAATCCTATTGTCACTTAATTTTCCCTTTGTTTTTACTTATTTATCATTCACATTACCACATATTATTTACTTTTACTTCATAGGAGATTAACAAGACATATGATTATTAAATTCAATGATTTCCCATGTTTCGATGGTTACTTAGAATGGATTTTTTGGTCCCCTAACTACTTTGGAGGTTCAGTTGTTTCTATGACATTCTACAAAAAAGTAGGTAGTGCCCTTGAAGCATGTTGTCATCTATAATTGAACATGGTAGTTCCCTTGAAGACAACTATCATCTACAGGAAATCCAATAGCGCCCTTGAATCAAACTGACATCTACTAAATTTTGGTAGCAAACTATCACCTTCAAAAATTTTGAAGTGCCCTTGATGTTTTGGATAGTCATGCCTCTTGTGGGTGAATTTGGGCATCTGGTTTTTGTTAAGGTTAAAGTTTTTTGCTTCTATGTTGTTTAAATAGAAATAAAATCCATTGATTAATGCATGGAGATTTAGTAAAATCCACTATCAACATGTCCCATATAGGCTTGATTCTCTTGGTCATTTGCTCCAGTTGGACACTCCACATCATCTATGATGAATTGGCGGCAAAAGTGACCTCCTTCCTTAGCCATCAAGACAACAGAGTGCAACACTTGTGTCTTAAATAAGTAAACTCCAACAACGCAATAGTTGTGTGATCCATGTGTTCAAGAGACAATTTGTGTGGCTACAATGTTTTCCCTTTTGAACGTGCAAATTGTAAACTTATTTACCAATGACACCATCCTTGCAAGGGTATATTATGATAGTCACTTTATTGCAAAATTATTTGTTTCAATCAGACGGGGGATAGGGCTACGTAGGAGTTGAAATATATTTCTGTAATCATGTGATTGGATGCTGAAATAAAGAGTTCTCTTGCTGTAAACTTCGAGCAACACATTGTAGCATTTCCCGCTAGAAGAGGAAGGGCCCTCTCTCTCTAATATACCCTTCAAGTTGTCCTTTTAGTTCTTGTAGATACATGTGCCATTTCAATTCTTACATGAGCTATGCATTGGTATTTCATATATGTTGCTTATTGTTTGTCTGAAGTTGTCGTTCAATTTTTCCTTTACTTCCATTTATTTCATGCCTTCAGTCGCTAGTGAATAGTGATTGTGTTAATCATAGTGTGTGAGTGTGTTTGATTTGCTACCAGAAATTTCAACGTTGTTAACCCAAGAATCTTGAGAAAACTGCAAAAGTTCTAAGAATTGAACTTACAACCATAATATATTCTATTGTGGTTTGACATTTCAATTTTCGTTTGATTGAGTCTTACAAGCTAAGATATAGGAATCACTCAAGTAATAGAGTAAAGATAACATTGAGCACTAATGATTTATTTTCATTGAAGCAAAAAAACTATAATTAGTAATCAAGAATAGAGCATACTCTTCCACTTAACTTCAATGCCTGCAAGTGATTTTCCATACAAGATTTTGAATACACTAGAAATAGTTTATAGTTTTCTTCCCTAAGCCATGAATGCCATCTCTTATGGCCTACCAAAATCACAAGTTTTCAAAGTAATGCATTGTGAATCTACAAAGGACATCAAGACAAACTTCAAAACAACTATGAAGGAGATGAAAAGGCGAAGAGGGAGAAACTTCAAACCCACAAAATATAGTTTGAGAGCTTGAAGATGAATGATGAATAAGATATTGCAACTTACTTCCTTTATGTGGGTGAGATTTTCAACATTACCATAGGAATTAGTGAAGAAGCTAAGGAATCAATGATTGTATAGAAGGTGTTGAGATCTATCTCCTTAAGACTTAATGCAAAGGTATTAGTTATTGAAGAAATGAAAGATATAGAAAATTTAAAGATGGATGAGCTACATGGGATTCTCAATTCATATGAAATGAGAATATAAAAAGGAAATTCAACTCTAAAGGAATCATATTTAAAAGTTTTAAAGAAGACATAAGAACTTAAAGCCAATGATTATTCTAGCAATGAATCAGATGTAGAAGAAGCATAGCTTATTAGAAATCTAAAAGGAGCATATGGAAAATATAAATATAAGCTATCATTCAAATGTTTTAGTTGTGGTATAGCTTTAAAAAATTCACCCAATTGTCTCGATTGTTGGATATCATCAAAAAATTAGTGTTGTTGAATGTTAAATTTCCATATGCAAATTATGAAGACAGTGATGATGAAGAAGAGCATGAAAATAGAAGCGAGTCTTATAGACACAAAAGAAGAAAGTGCTCCATGAAGAAGGGTTTTATTCCATAGAAGATAGTAGCTCCCCAAAAGAATGTGATGAATATACATCTAATATTAACAAAGAAGAACTTATTTTCATATCAATGATAAAGAAGATGAAGATAATCAATAAGAGAAAACATATTTAGAGGATGATGATATTTATGGGGAAGTAAACCTTGATGCACAACTTCTTAGTGTCCTAGAATAAATAGATAGACTTAGAGGTAAGATCAAAAAGAAAAAAGGAGATATTGTAGAAATATGAGAAGAAAAGGGATCGTGATCATGATGAAACAACAATTTTCTCCCTAAAGATACAACTAGAAGAGGCAAAGAGGATAGAAAAAGTTGTGAGAATCCATATGAAAGAAAAGGAAGAAGATTGTGAAAATCTAGAAGTATAAGTTATTTCCTTGAGAAAGGAACTAGAGAAAGGAAATGTTCAATTGAATCAAAGCTTGAAATTTGGAAAGAAAGACGAAATCTTTAATGATATTCTCAACTGTTGTAAGTGACCTTTCATCAAAAAGAGTATTCACTACAAGTAAAATCATAAGACCTCCAATGGAGAATCAAGCCCAAAGCCATCCAAAAAGAAAATTAAAGAAAATACTGAAAACCATGCTATTATTCCTAAGAGGTCCTTCAATAATGAAAGTAGTACCAAGAAAGGATATGAAGACCAAGCCTTTTCCATTGATGTCAAAGGGGGAGAAGTTTCAAACAAATGGAAAAGTTGCAAACAAGGGAGTAGCCCTTTGCCACTGATGTCAAAGGTAAGAAATTGCAGACAAGGGGAGTTGTTCGATAGAAGTGCTCAAATCTATGGGATTTCCATCAATGAAAAAGTAGGATATTGTTGAATATTTAACTATAGATTCTCAAGCCACTTATAAAATAAAATGCTAGAATATTTACAAAATCAAATTCCTTACATCTAGCTTGCAAATCAAGCAACATCTTTAATTGCACAATAGATTCAATAACTAACTTGATGATTTCATTTACTTTGAAATAGAATCATGCACTAAAAACATTATATTTTAGCATTCGTATATTTTTTGATAATAGGATGGGATCATGGTTCTATGACAATGAAGCGTCAGCAAATGAACTCTTTGTAGTAAGGAACATTATAGCAAGAATTCATGAATATGTAGCAATAGAATATTGTATTGAAGTGGATGGAACCTATAGATCCATAGTAGTGGTTCCATAACAATGGAAACCAATAAGTTAGAACCTAGATCTACAACGCTTTGTCGCGCGATTTGTAGCTTTTCTTAAACATGTAAATTAGATACAAGGATATAAAATCTAGCTAATGCATCAATAAAATGTCAACTAAAATTATGCATAAAAGGGTACATTTGGGAAAATGTACCATCTTTGTTTAGAAAAGGAAGTAAAAAGAAAAGAAAAATAAGGTAAAACAATATCAAAATGAGGCTTTGTAACATTCTAAAAGAGAAATTTCACTTTATAACACAAAATTAAATCACATTACAAAGTGATTTGAATATTCCATGGCACTTATTATTTGATTAACAAATTTCTTCATAACAATTATCCATTTTTCAATATCCTTAGAAACTACCATATCTCTTTTAAATAGAGTTTTTACACATTAGCTACTACTATTATATATCATGTTTTTGGTCAATTTAGTTACACATATCTATTAGTATATCAAAAAATACATTCTTGTGAGCCTATTTGTGAAACGTCTAATGATTATACGTGTGTTGGTCTCCAAAATCAACAAACTTGTTCATAAATATAAAAAACAATATCTAGATTGTGAGATCTAGACACAACAATTGGAAAATAAAATTATATTGTTTTTTTCTTTCCTTTTCTATATTTTTTGCATTTCACTCGTGTAATGCAAAATTTATATTTTTATTTATCTTTTTCCCCGTGGAAATTCCCCATGTTAAATCTCCTTACTATATTTTTTCCCTTTTGCATTCCACATGTGAAATGTGGAGAGTGGATTCTTCTTGTTCTTTCTTCATGTTTCTTATTCTCTTATAATCTAAGGGAAAAGAGTCTTGTTTCTCTTTCTCCCCATAGTCAAGTCTCCCACTTCCTATATTTTTTATTTTTTTCAAGAGTGAGAAGTCTTGTTTATCTCTCTGCATGGCTAAGTCTTCTTCCTATGATATTGATTTTTTTACATTTTGCATACTAAATGAAAAGTGTAGAAAATCTTGTTTCTCTTCCTCATTCCCTTGCTTGTGTGTTATGATTGCACATTGCCTCATATTCTTCCTCTCATCAATACATTTTCCACCCTATATAAAGGGTTTCCTACAAATCTATGGATGTGAATACAATCATCAATAGGGTGGTTTCCTCCATGCTATCCCAACTTATATCCAACTCTTGAGTGGACAACAACTCTACTTGCTAGACAATTTGATTTGTGCTTTAAATGGATGGGAATGATTACTAGGGTGAGTAAAATGTTATTGGTTATGCCTTCTAGGCCTTAGGTGAGTCTTTAATTGTGTGTGAGGTTGCCAAATTGGGTGTCATTCAACATTCATTTAAGTGCATCACCAATATGTGGGAGGCCCCTTCTATTATCAACTTGTTATACCCATGAATTGAGGGAATGAAAAGTTATTTTTCTAGACATGATAAATCAATTGTATTATCGAATTCTACCCCTAGGGGCCTCAAAGACAACCTACGAATATTACCAAAGGAATCCCCAAAATCTCCTCCTAATTCTGATGGGCCTAGCTTTCCTTTTGAAGCACAATCAAATTAAATTTTATAAATTCAAATGGTGTGGGAGATGATGTGTGTTATGCTCTTAACCTGCAAATGATACCCAAATACAGAATATGCGAAGAAAAGAGACCTAGAATACAGAATATGCGAAGAAAAGATACCCAGAACACAGAATAGCAATGAGTTTATTATTCAGAGAGTAATGTTCACTTGCCTCTTCGAGGGGACAAACTCCAATCCTTTATATATGACTCCTACGTGCAATACCACGGGCCAATACCGTGTATTATTAATACCATCTATCTAATACTACAACCCATTTGCAACTAACTGTGGTTCCGTTATTAATTGCGGATTAACCACTTACAATATTAATATGGGCTTATTGACTCTTGACTATGACGTGATCCCATGACATAAATAAGGGGGTTAGGGTGGGACCCTAACATGCCCTCCCCCTTAAGACTAGCCTTGTCCTCAAGGCTGGAGCTGCGGAAACTGCTGAAGAATATTGGCT